>CATIWF010039618.1:0-12895 GCA_949630135.1 Balakata baccata | reverse complement strand
TTATTGTTGACGATATGAGTGAATCTCAACCGTGAGATCACAAAGTTGCCAAAATGATTGAAATTCCTGAAAACAGGAAAGGCTGCCACGCGTCTTATTTACATAATTTATTGGTTTCTCGAAAGGGAAAGAGGTGACTTTTTTCTTTTTTTTAACTTAATTAAGATTAAGGAAAGTAAACGATTTTTATTTTCATTTTTTTAGTTTTCTTGAGGCAACTAATACTTTATTTTGACCGCTAAATGTTCTTCTATAAATTAAAAAAAAAAACTAAAATGTTTTTTCTTTTAAAAATTTAATTGCTCACATTATAATATAAGTACTCTCAATTATTGAATTATTAATTTATTATTTCATCCATTTAATGTTCTAAAATTTTATTTATATGTTACTTTTATATAATCAAATAAATTTAAATTTATTTTTTCCAAAATAACTATACACTTTCTTTTTTTTAACTTTTCCAAGAATTTTAAATCTTTCAATCTAAGATAATTTAATCTTAATCATTTATTTTCTTCTAAATTTTAATATTAATTAATAACTTTTTAATCTTTAAAAAATAAAAAAAAAATACAATTAATATAGAGCGGAGGGAGTAAGATATATTGAAAAGTAGTAACTCTCAACAAGACATGATTAATAAGCCTAAAGAGGTTAAGTTTACAATGAATTTGTGTAATTATTTTGATAAAGACCAAAATGGTTAACAATAATAATAATATAAGTAGCATTACGTGCATCTACACGTCTTTTGGGACACTAACAATTACTTGTAATTCATAATAATATATTATTAGACGTGGCTTCAAGCATTTCCTTGAGTTCTAATAAAACTTCTATCCCCACTGAGCACATCCTTGGAAAGAGATGTTAATTGTTATTAAACTCTGACTAGGATTAGTTTCATATAGTAAAATAAATGAATATATCTATGGTTTATAAAAAGAAAAAAAAAAAAAACTTTCCCCACCAATTAATAGATTTTAGTTTAGCGATACTAAAAAACATTTCTAATGAACTATTTATTTAAATTACGTTCTTCATTTTAAAAAATTATTCTATAAAAAAGTCTCCAATTAACTCTTTATCTTTAAAATTTAGAGAAAATAATGAGTTTGGCTCTCTACGGAACTGTTTAGTAACACCAAACTAAATTATAATTTACCTTGACTATAATTTTAAACTACTTTGACTAATAATCTGTATTAGTAAAAAAGATTTGAAACGCCCACAATTTAGGGCATAGAAATAATACAGATTTTGAGAGGTGTTTTAGTAATTAAAAATAAAAATATAAAATATGGCAATTTTGGCTTAGTTTATATTATAATGGGTAGAACCGAATTCCATTTGGAAAAAGTCATTTTGCGGTCGGGAAATGTTTTCCGTTCACAACACTGTTTTTCTGGTCAGGACTCACCTCTGGACTGCATATTATAAATACGTGATTTCACATCTTTTTCTGCTCTATTCGAATTCTAGATATCTCTCCTCTCTCTATCTCCATTGATTCTCCCTCACCTAAACACAAGTAAAACACATTTGGATTGGATTATTAAGGATCAAATTAGGATTTTTTGTGATTTTCATCAAGAACACGATCTGCACATTTTGGACAAATTAGAAGCTGAGTTCCTCTGATTGTTCCTTCATTTTTCTCCACTGGCCAATAAGTATTCATCCTCCATAAGCCTTTAATCACATTATTTCATGGGTTTTCTTTGTGGTTTGGGGTTTTTCCTTGAATTAGGGTTTAAACTCGATAACCCTGTATGAATAGATTGTGTTTAACTGTTTTTGAAGGGTTTATGACCATTAGAACTTGTTAATTCTGATAGGGAACATGCTGGAAGGTGAAAACAATCACTGAGGCGATGAGGAACATTGATAGTGAGGGTTTGCGGCTCCATTATTAGAGGTTTATACATATACTTATGTTTATTCATTTTCTGGCTGCATGTTTGCTAGTGTCTAGGTATAATAGATGCTTTGTATATATTAAATGCCATGGATTATGATCTGCATGAATTAGTGTTGATTATATGGATTTAAGATGTTTATTATTCATGTTTTTCATGATTTATTGGTATATTATGAAATTAATGGATTATGGCATGTTTAAATGATAATATGGACTGTTGGAATGACCTATAGTATTCTGGAATATTGTATAATGCTTTGAAATCAAAAGAATTAGAGTTGGCATGTAAAAACTGAGTTTCACATTATTGAAGTCAAGCCTTTTTCGGTCGGGAAGGGAGAGTCCCGGTTAGGACTCACACGACCCAAGGCCTGCACATCCCAGCGATGAGCCAAGCCAGCGGCACTAATGCGGAAATGGCACACTGCAGCGTGCTAAGGTACAGACATGCTTGTATGAATGGTTACGATACCAGTTTTGATGATATAAAATATATATGTCTAACCTATTATGATGTAATATGAGAAAAACATGGATGTGTTGATAATGACATTATGTATTATGTGTTATGGTATGACATGAAATAATTGGACATGTATATATATATGAATTATGATGATATAAATAATAATATGTTACAATGTTTATGTTGTCATACGATATCATAGAAATACTACTTTAACCATGGAATATGGGTCATGCGATTATTAAGGAAAAAGACTAAAATGTCCTTACTCGTATTATAACTGATTATATAATAGATGACATGTCATTAAGGATAGTTACGGTACCGTAAGATGTTTCATGCATTAATTATCGAGCAAGGTGACTTCAGCTCCAAGAGCGCTCTTGACCCATTATGCTAGCAATATCTATATACAGTTATGAGTCAAGTTGACTTCAGTTTTGAGAGCTCACTCGATTCAAATATAGATACAGACAGTTATAATTATATGGATATGGTGACTTCAGCTCCGAGAGTGTCTCTATTCACATTCCGTATCCAATAGTCTAGTATAGAGTAACTGAATAAATTAAATGAATAAATAGGAAAGAGGAATTGATATTACTGTTCTTATGAATACATGAATAATTTCTGCTTACTAGTGCTTACTAGGTACGCTATGGGTATTGTTTGTATGACATGTGGCATGATATCACGATGATAACTATATGAATTGAAAAATGAGATGAAATGTTATATTATGACTTTCATGTAATAAATGATTTAATTTGAATGTGTATGATATATATGATAGAATTTATATTATTATATATGTCACTAAGCTTGGATAGCTTAGCATATGAGTTTTCTGTACGCAGGTTCGGGGCCATAGGAAGAGTTAACACGGAAAAGTCAAGCTAGTCAAAATCAAAGTCAGCTCATACATTATTCATTTCTTTTATTGGCATACATTTGGGATAGAATTTAATTTTTGTTTTCAATTGTATTGCGAATTATGGATTGTATTGATGTATTATATTAGGCGTGTTTAGCCTTGGATTGCAGATGATACAGTTCAATTGTCATATTTATGCATATGACGTATTATATATATGGTTTATGGTTTTATGTTGTCATTGATGATGATAAGGATTATTATTATATTAATATGATAAAAAGTTAAAGACTAAAAAAAGTATAATAGTAAGAATATTAATATGTATGCAGTAGCACTCTTTTGTATAGCGTGCTAGTATGTTATATGGAGATAAGTTACAAGATTATTTTTTTTTTTAAAGTAGATTATAATCTTCCAAAAAATAAACTACTCCTACAAGCATCCAAAATAATCTAATAGATTATTATATTTTTTTTCCTATTATACTTTTTCTTTTTGCTTAATGATATTGTTTTTATTTCTTACATAAAAAATATAGGTCTTAAACTTTCTTTTTTAATTTTGCTTTCCGGTGTAGTTCAATTACTCAACTTTCATCAAACAATGTGTACAATTAATACTAAAATTTTTGAATATCTAAAATCATCAGTTAGTTAGTTCTCTAATTATATGTCACAATATAAATTACCATAATTTTACTATTTTTAAAATACAATATTAGATTCGATGACGATGATGCTGATTATTATTATTATTATTATTATTATTATTATTATTATTATACATTTTTTAACTATCTTTACCAAATATTTTTAATTTAATCAGTTAAATTATCAACTAAAAACTAGTTTATCAGCTAATTTTATCTAACAACACCTACATTTAGAGAGTTAAATTTTTTTCTCTAGTTCAATTGTAATTAATGCATATCAATTTTTTAAACATGTTCACTTTTTTTTATTGAGTAATACTAGGCAACCCACTTTGCACTAGCCCGCCTCTCTTTCTTTTATATTATTTCCCTTTCTTTACTTGTTTTCTTAATGTTTTACAAAGTATTTTTTGTCAATTAGTTCACTTTTTTATTATTTAGTACTTAATATTTCACTTTTGTATTAAAATATTTTTTATTATAGATAATATTTTATGACAAATTATATATTCTAAACCCTAAATTCTAACTCTAAATTCTAAACCTTAAACCATAAATTTATAAATCCAAACCTTGAACTCTGGATCCTAAATTCTAAATTCTAAATCCTAAATTCTAAACTCTAAACTCTAAACATATAAATCCTAAATTCTAAACCCTAAACTTTAAATCCTAAACCCTATGAAGGAAATGAAAATTAAAACCCTAAACCCTTTGTTTTTATTATAGATAATATTTTATGACAAACCTGTATTCTAAATTCTAAACTCTAAATCCTAACCCTAAACCCTAACTCTAAATTCTAAACCGTAAATTTATAAACTTTAAACTCTAAATTCTAAACCTTAAACCTTGAATTCTAAACTCTAAACCATAAACCCTAAACTCTAACCCTTAATATTTCACTTTTTATTGGACAGATAATAATTTCTTACCATGTAAACTCTAATAATTAAATTAATAATTGAAAAATAAAAATCAGAAAAATGTAGGAAATGAAAACTGAAAAAAAAAATATGAGAGTTGAAAGGAAATGATTGTTAGGAAAACAACAACAATAGAAAAAATTATTAATTCAATATTAAAAAGTAATAGAAATAGAAAACGATCTGAAATATGTATTCCACACAGTTTTCTTAAAACAAATTTAACTCATACACTAGTGTGTAGGATAACCGACGTTTGTCTCACATGATACAACAGATTTCAAGTAGTTATTGAACATACAACACCTACTTACAGCAAACTATGATCTTATCACACTCTCTATCACTTGAGAAGAAAAAAAAAACTCTTCAACAAGAATCAAAGTAAATTCTTAAAAACTCTTATTTTTTCAAGCCAAAACCACCTATTTATACTAGATGAATGAGACATGAGATTAATTGTAATTACTTTTCTTTAAAAATTGTCAACAATATATTTGTAATTCTCAAATAATAGTGAAATTAATTTTTAAAGCATCAGAAATTTAAATTTTAAAAGACAAGAAGATTAAAAGACCATTCTGAAACACAATCCACATGGGCGTATGTTGCCATATTTTCCAGAAAAACTTTTATTTTTTCAAGCTAAAATCATCTATTTATACTAGATAGATGAGATATGAGATTAATTTCCTTTAAATGTTATCAATAATACTTTTGTAACTTTCAAATAATTATGAAATTAATCTTTGAAAAATCAGAAATTGAAATTGTTCAGGATCATGAGATTTTAGACCGATATTCGTGTATGCAGGTCACGCACCCACGCATTGGCCTATCCCGAACCATAGATTTGCACCTCCCCTGTGCCTGAGCACGCGAGAGAGAGCCTTCCATTCTACTTTTCTTACCCATATAAGAATGCATCTTAATATATAAACACAAATCCGACTTCAATTTTTAGTGATATGGGACAAACTCTCACATTCACTTTTCACTTTTAATCTCCTTACCAAGGAATTTATTTTGAACTTCAATTTCTATTCATACATTTTCCATTTTGAGCATATGAATATATTAATTAATAGTTCTCATGTCAAGAAACATATATACTTATTTTTCTTCCAAAACCGAGTTGTGGAACCAATCCGAATTATTATCTCAAAATGATTCATAATCACAATTTTTTTCCAACAATGATAAACTGGATAAGAAGAGAAAATGAGCTTATGGTGGTTCAACATAGCTGATTAAGACGGGCAAATGGCAGATGTAAAATAGGAGGGCTTTATAACATTTTTCTTTTTTATTTGTGTGTTTCTTTAAAATGTTTTTATTTTTTCTCATAATAAAAATTATAATATTAATTTTTATAGAATAAAGTAAATAAAGAGTCTATTGTATTTGTAAAAAAAATTTATTCTCTATATTTAAAAATATTTTAAGATATTTTTTATTCTATTAAAGATGATTTTTAAAATAAAAAATATTATTGGAAATGATCTAATATAATGATTATAGCTACGAGGTTTCAAATTTGGATTTACAATCGAATCCCTTATGGGAAAAAAAAAAAACTTCTGCCCCTTTTACACTTCTATTATCCTTGATCACTATTGTCATTCATAAATAATATATATATATATATATCAAAAACTAATTACTGCAATAAATGTGATATTTGAAAGAGTAAATTTTTACACGGAAACATATTTTACTCAATTATTTTAATTAAAAACATAATTATTAAAAGCTAAATTTTAGATCAAGAAGCGTTAAGTCCACTCTAAAATGTGAAAAATTAAATGAAGGCATTCAATGTAGTTTCAATCTTCAACTCCATGATAGCTATGGATTTGGTAAAAATACAATGAAACTTCTCTTCTTCCTCATCATAAATAGTAAAAGGAAGGGCCACCCAAAATTGCCCATCTATATTATCATTTTGGCTCAAGTCTTAACTATGATTATAGTTAAAAATAATAATAAAAGAAAATAGTGTCTGTTTAATTAAACTTGTGTAATTTGGTTGTTAAATGTAACTGATAATTGATAATTATTAACTAATAATTGGTAGCTAATTGGTATCAGAAGATATTTGGTAAAATTATATTGAACTTTTGTTGTATGAATGTAAGATTATTAACAGGGTATAATTTATTTAAATAAATTTTTTTATGGTGTTTAAATAAATTAAAAGAATCCTGAATTGAGAGGCGTTTGGTAGAAATAAAAGTCAAAGTTACTTATTAAACCATTAACTTTCAAATTTTGTATTTGGAAAATCTTACATCTAATTTTGAGATCTTGAGATAAGAATGAAATGATGTCAGTATCTCGAATTTGAATATTAGATATGTAATTAATTTAAAACTTATAAAAAAATATTTTACTGCTTTTTATCTAATATGAAGGTGACTGATTGAGAATATTTATGATTTGATAAAAAAAAAATCTTACCTTTTCTTAATCGAAGATATTGCCTCTAATGGCTGATTAATCACAAGCATATACCAATTGACTGCATTAAGCATTTGGTCAAGTGTAGCCCATGGATATATGTGGCTAGGATTATTTTTTTTTTTTATCAAATTATATGAATTTTCTGTTTATATATGAACGGACAAATGAGAAAAATTTTGTTCATATTAGATAGAATTTTTAAAAATGGCAAAATACTATTTAAAAATTTTTAAAGTAACTATATATTTAAAACTCCAATTTAAAACATTTTTTACTATTGCAAGGACTACTAGTCATTCATGCTAACTCATTCATATCTTTTTGGTCATTGTGGCTAGGATTTTAAAAACTCTTCAAGGAGGTTGGTCCCTCAAACTCAACTTAGAATTTTGTTTGTGGGACTACTCAACCTGTTTGCTTCAATCAGGGTAGACCCAATGCATGCATATAAAGAATTTGTTGTACATTTTTTGCCCTGATGAAGACTGCCATCATAAATCCAAAACTTATTCTTTCCAAGACAATTAATTTCTCAAAACTATGTAAATATGTAAATGTAGAATATACTTTGTACTATAACTCTTTTTATACTTCAGTAAGGGCGAGTCATTATTGCCATTTGCATATAAGGTCCATTGAATGGTCTAATGAAGTGTTTGAATCGTGATGTGGGCGGTCCATTATTATTTTTTTTTTAAGTCCATTCATGTATATATATATATATATATATATATATGTCACAAATGGATAGCTTTGGTTAAACAGAAAACAACATAAAGACTTGGAAAAGGACAAAACAGAAGGAGTTTGCTATCTGAGTTGCATGCAGAGGGCATATAGACAGAGTAATATGCTGCTGGTCAAATTGAAGAAGAAGAAGAGAAAGAAAATGATATTAAAGCAAAGGAAAAAAAAAAAAACGGAAGATTGAGAGAGATAGATAAACAATTAAAAAGCTTAAAACCACCCGCCTTAGCTGCCTTAAGAACCACGCTTCTTCGTCCCTCTCCTTTAAAAAAAAAAAATAACCATTCTTTATGAGCTTGTATTCTCCATAGCTTCTCTGTTTCTCTTATAGCAGTTAACAATACACCTTTGTTTCTGGGTCACAATTCTCCTCTTCAAAATCATCTCTTTCGAATAGTTTACTATAATTTAGTTTGAGTGATACTTATATAGGAATTCATTAATTTGGGGTTTTTTTTTTATTATTATTCTTTGGGCATGGAAATTATTATTAAAACTCGTGATTGTATGGACAGTAGGGATGATGAACAGCTGGAATTGCCTCCTGGATTTCGATTCCACCCAACTGATGAGGAGCTTATAACCCATTATTTATCTCCAAAGGTTGTTGATAATTGTTTCTGGGCTAGAGCTATTGGTGAGGTAGATTTGAACAAGTGTGAACCTTGGGATTTGCCTTGTAAGTTAGGTTTGATTTTCCTCCGTTTTTTTTTTTCTTTTCTTTCTGTTTCTTGCAATATTAATTTGTGAGATTTGATGGTCTTGTTTTTTTGTTCAATGAAGGGAAAGCCAACATGGGTGAGAAAGAATGGTATTTTTTCTGTGTTAGAGATAGAAAGTACCCAACTGGCTTAAGAACAAACAGAGCTACTGATGCTGGTTATTGGAAAGCTACAGGGAAAGATAAGGAGATTTATAAGGCTAAAACCCTTGTGGGAATGAAGAAGACTCTGGTTTTTTACAAAGGGAGAGCTCCTAAAGGGTCGAAAACCAATTGGATTATGCATGAATATAGATTAGAAGGAAAATACTCAGCCTATAATCTCCCTAAAACAGCAAAGGTCTTCTTCTTGCTCTGTTTTTCCCCTTCTGCTATTCTTCTCGTTTATGGGATTGAATATTTGATGATTTATTTAGCTTTTTATTATGATTTTGCAGAATGAGTGGGTCATCTGTAGAGTGTTTCAAAAGAATTCAGGTGGGAAGAAAACTCATATTTCAGGTTTGATGAGGCTAAGCAGTTATGGAGATCATGAATTAGGGCCATCCTCTGTACTACCTCCATTAATGGATTCTTCTTCGTCACACAACAGCAATGGAAGCGATGCTGCATATCACGTGACCTGCTTCTCCAAACCAATGGAGGATCAGAAACCACAAGACATAATTGACAGCTTCAATACTTCTTCTTTCTTGGCATATTCATCTTCCTCCACTCTGTTTTCGAGATCCTCTGTTCCAAACTCTTTTTTTCCTTCTCAAATCTCAACCAATTATCAAAACCTGCATTACCCAGATTCTGTTCTGATACCAGAACAGTCCATCCTCAAGATGTTGATGGCAAATCAGGAACCCAACATCAAGAACAATTCCAAGATTGAAATTTCACAGGATACTGGTCTTAGTCCCAACATGTCTTCAGGGGTGATCAACCCTGAGCTGGTTCAAAAATCCTTCGAGGATACAAGTTCTGTTGAACAAGGAGAACTTGATTGTCTATGGGGTTATTGAATTTAGCTCTTACTTTTAATTTTATTATATATTATTTTGAAGACCCAAAAACACAAGTAGAGTTTTCGGTATCATTGTTGTTATATATAATTGTGGACTGTGTATAGATTCCCTGCTTCCCATAATAGGAACTGAAATTGAAGAATTTGCTTTTAGCAAACCACTAATTTTTTCCCATTTCAAATTTTTCAGAAAAACATTCGCGAAGGAGCGAACTCGAAATTTCTAATTAAAATACAAAAAACTTTTACTTTGGTATTTTTTTCTTAGAAAGTGAATTTAAATCACTAATTAAAAGAGAATAGATTTTTACCATATCATTAGATTCTATTTTCAAAGTTTTTATAACTAAAACATGTTACATATTATTTTGAAAATAATTTTTAGTAACATATATATATATATATATATATATATATACATTTTACATATTATTTTGAAAATATATGTGTATACTTTGGTATTTTGTTAATAGCTATCCAAAGAATAAAGCCATCTTAATAGAAATTGGTTTTAATTAAATATTTAGATACCATTTAACTATCCTAAGAATAAAGTAGCTCAACTAAATATATTTTATATGCTAAGGCTTGTTAATTTAGATGATTATAATATATATTTTGAATTTTGTTTAAAAGGTGTGGCTGATGCAGAATGCACTGCAATGGTTCAACTTATGAAAATATGCAGTCTCCTAATAATCAAAACTTCGTCCCTATCGTCCAGGACATGTACTCTAGTGGCTCAAAAAAATTTAGCTCTTTATAAATGATATCAGATTCGAAATTTCAGTAAAACCCAAAAAAAAAAAAAAACAGAACTCAGTAGCTATCTATATTTACAAGCTTCAGTTGTTACATGTTGCTTTACATTTTTTTTGGGCATGTCCAATAAATTTAAATTAATCTGCAGTTTTTAGTTTGTAAAATATTAGATAATTAAAAATAAATTACTGTTATCTATGATAAAAGATGCTACAAATATAGACTTGTTTAACTTAATACTAGTAACAACTTAATTACTCACTTCTAAAGATATACAAGTTAAACTAATAGTAAAATATTTGAATTTAACTCAAAGTTAATAGAATTAAGATAAAATTTGAGCTTAAGTAGTTTAAAGAATTTGTCGAGTCAAATTTGATTATTACAATATCCTATTTGTAAAGCTCGCAAGCTTAATGGAGTAATTATTTCTTTTATTAAATTGCTTTTATACTCTAAGTATCTAAATGTATTGAAATTTAATTGAATCGAGTTAACTCAAATTGATTTCGAATCGAGTATATTATTTATTAAATTTTTTAGTTAATTTGAATTTTATCGAATCGAATTCAAATAACTTGAACATTTTTCTGGTCGAATTTAAATAGTTAAAATAATTTGAATAGGGTTCTAACTTCCAACCTTACACTGTATAGACTCGATTCAGTTACAGTTCCGCCTTTTTCTCTCTATATATAATATTATATTTTTCCCCTTTTTTTTCCTTCCACAGGTTAGGCCACCAACCAAAAGTATTAATAATTATAAGAATAAATGAGCCTATGAAGAAGCACATAGGGAGTCAAACAAAGCAATTCAATGTCCAATTGAAGTATACATATTAACTAGTAGGGTTGTTAACTTATTTTTTTAGTCAATTTTAATATATATATATATATATATTTAATTTTTAAATACAAATATCACAAGGGATATATCAATAAGCTTGTGAACCTGATTCAGAAATCAAAACTTTAGTGCATTTCCTAGCTTTTTTTTTTTTCATTGCGACATATAATAGACTGTTAACAATATAACATAATAGTTATTCTCTAATATACATTACAAAAATATTAAATTTCTACTAATATTAATTGATGCAAGGTGGCAAAGAAAATCGATTCCGAAATCCCTTATAATTTTTATAAATAAAAATACTAATAAAACTATTTCTTTATTTGACAGTTTTTTTTCTTTTTAAATTAATAATTTGTTATATGGATAAACAGATGTTTTCCCCCCCACTTCTTGGAACTATGTTGTTCTTATCCCTTTGGCTGTTATGGCAGCCAAGAATGTGGTGGCTTTGTTGCTCCAATCATTATGTTATTCTTTTGTTTTTTTCTCCCTCTATTTTATAATTTAGGATCGGCTGTGATTAAATTTCCGAAAAATATTTTTCGAAAATATATTTGTATTTTAATTTAAAAAACTATTTTTGGTAAAATTAAGTAAGTAGATAATTTTTTAAAAGTAAATTTAGAAAAAATTTAAAAAATCAGTGAATTAAATAAAAAATATTTAAAATCTATTTTAAAAATATTTAAAAACAATCCTAAATTCTCTCTTAGTTTTTCTCCACTAAGTTTTCTCTTCATTATCTATGAAAGTTCCCTCACAAGGCAGAAAATGGAAGTAAGATTTTCTAGTTTGAATACTTTGAAAAAAAGAAACTAATTATTATATATATGTATGCATTATCTATCCCAACTAATAAATAAATTATCCATTGAAAATACTTTTGTAGTATAAGCAGTATCGGAGTCAAGATTTTAAATTTTGAGATGTAAAGAGCTTGTGCTCTTTTAATTATGAGGTTCAAAAATTTATATATTATATATATTTTTAATATATATTTTTAATATTTTTCGACGCAGAATAAATTTTAAAAAATGATATAAATTTATATATTATTAGTATTATATATATTTTAAAAAGTTAACGGTTGTAATTATCTACTCTTGAGTCTCAAGTGAATATAATTTTACTACTGAATATAAAAGATTCGACTAGAGATTCTAACACGTGACCTAACAGTAATATGAACTCAATTATTTTTTGCTATATATATTTGTTTATATATATATATACACACTCATTGAAATTTGAGCATCCTATACAAGTACATATTGCCTTTTATTTGTTTGTATTACATTTTTCTAATGCACACATTAACATTTATATTGGGATTTGTACATAGTTATGTAATTAATTATCTTTCCCTAATTTTCAGAAATTATACCAACTTTTAGAGAATATTTATCTAAATAAAATTTACGGATAAATTTATAAATCAATGTAATCATAACACATCATGCATATAAAATAGTTATAATTTTATATAC
>CATIWF010039580.1:0-10526 GCA_949630135.1 Balakata baccata | reverse complement strand
TATGTTTCGGTAAAATTAAAAAATTTTGAAATCTATAATTTTGACCGAGACCTAGAGCTCCCCTCAATCCAAATTAAAAGTAATGTTTCCGCTGCCATCCAACACTAACATCTGTGTTATCTGATATAGGAAGACATATACCAATTTCTGGTGGGGAATAGAGGAGGGTTAGAACAAGATGCATTAGAAATCAAGGTGTAAAATGTGTCACTTTAAGACAATAAGTGGTTTGGGCTTTTTAGAGATGAAGGCTTTTAATCAAGCCTTACTTTATGAACAAGCATGGAGATTGATCTTTAGGCCTGAATCTTTGGTAACCAAAATCTCTAAGACTCATCATTTTCCTCAAAGTGAATTTCTTGATGCAGATATGGGTAATAATCCATCTTTTGTTTGGTGTATTGTTATTTGGGGGTAGAAATCTTCTTAATAAAGGATTTCAATAGAGGACAGGGATTGGTGAGAGGGATAGATTGTATGAAGATAATTAGCTACCTTCCTTCGTTCTTTCTAAATTTTTCACCTATAATGCTTGACCAGTCAACTACTGTTATTTCGTTGATTAAGGAGGATAGAAGTTGGAATGAAGAGTTGATTAGGAGTAGTTTCTTAGATTTCGAGGCTAATCTTATCTTTAAATATCCCAAGACTTGCAAGATTCATTTTGTTGGCATGTTGTGCTTAGAGGCATATACTCAGTAAGAAGTGGTTACAGATTGGGTTTGGAATTATTAGAAAATGGAGAGGGCTCTACTTCCTCGTACATGTGTGGGTGATGGAAGATGATATGGAACTTGGATTTACTCCTTAAAATTTAGGTATTTATAAGCAGCAAAACTGTGCTTCACTGTGAGAGGTATTCACAAGCCAAACAATTTTAAAAAGTTTTAATTTTTTACCCGAATAAATTACGGGGCCCATAATATACAAATTGAAGTTAAAAAAAGGAATAACACTTGCCATGTTGTGGTTTTTAGTATTTTATATTAAAAAAAATAAATAGACAATAAACATGTAAAATATATAATTATAAATATCAATAAATGTTTTATATATAAATGTATATTATAATTGTTTTAGGGTTTAGGCTTTTAGAATTAATTTAGAAGGAAATAATGGATGTGAGTGTACTATAATTATCATCAAACCCAAAATTATACATACTTTAGTATTTGATATTTTCTTTTTGTTTTATTTATGGGAATATATATATATATATATATTAATTTTAATATTTTCTTTTTATGTGATATATCAATCAAATTATAAAAAAACAAACTAATGAGGAAAAAAGGTAATTAGAAGTAAATATATATTTTATATTCCAACAGGCGAACATAAGGCTATGATATACAAGGTTATGTGGTGAAATCATATATAGTGTAGATTTAATTAATTAAATTTTTTTTTTGCATTACTAAGTAGCCAAATAATATTTTGAAGATGAAATTTCTTATGAGGAGAGAAATATCATATTGACTAATTTTGATATTAGTCCATCTAAACTCTAATATTAAGTGTGATAAATTAGACGGTGTCTAAATTCTTACAAAAAATAATTATTATAAAAGATAATTTAGTTTGGGAGTAAATTGAACTAAATTAAAACATTTCGAGTGAAATTAAGGTAAGATGGTGAGATTGAAAATAAGATTAAAAAGAAAGAGTTAATATTATTGAAAACAACGACCTTACCAAAAAAAACTTATTATTATAAAAAAGAATTTAATTGAGTTTAAATTGAATGAAAATAAAAGTTTTATATATATATATATATATATATATATATATATGATAAATTGTAAAAAATGGAAAGTATGAGTGTTAAAAAAATAAAAAAAAAATATGACTAAATCCTAAAAAGTGGAAAGCATAAAAATTAAAAGAAAAAAATTATTGATTAAATTGCAAAGAGTGAAAAATATGGAAGTCAAAGAAAAATAAAAAAAGGCTAAATTGTAAAAAGTGGAAACTATGGGAGTTAAAAGAAAAAAAATTAAAAAGAGGACTAAATTGTAAAGAATGAAACGTGCGAGAGTCAAATAAAAAATATAATCAAATTATAAAAAGTGAAAAGTATAAGGATTAAAGAAAAAATGAAAAATTGAGAAAGAATGAAAATTATGAGAGGAAAAAAAAAATTAAAAGGCACTGTTATAGGAACAACAATTTCACGAATTGTTTTAAATATATATAATAATGTGGAGATTGTGTGCTAATGCTCTCCTAACAATGGCAGTTCTGCAAGCACATTATGTACCAGTCAAAGTTTCATATTCTCGATGTGGATATAACATTGAGACTGCAGTCCACACGCTCTTTCATTGTCAAACCTCTTGTAAGGCTTGTAGGTATAATTATTTTGCTCACTTGATTTCCCAATTTCATTGTGAGTGTATAATTGATGTTTTATATAAAATTAGACAAGATGTCATAGCGGATGAGCTTTTATTATTTTGCATTTGTTTATGGTGGTTGTAGCGATGGCATAATGAGATATTACATGATAGGGTAATTGAGGATATAAGATGGCTATATTGGAAGGCATATTTAAGCCCTTATAAGCTTTTCAACAATTTCACTGACAATCATACTATGGGAATGTTTGAAATTACTGGTGAATATCTTAAAAGTAGATTTTGAATTTTTTATTTATTTAATTGACTAATTTTTTTAATTTTTTATAAATTATTTTTTCCAAATCTGCTTTTGGAAAAAATAATTATTTATCTATTTCTACAAAAAACAGTTTTTCAAAATAAAAAAAATACAAATTTTTTTCCGAAAAACACTTTCCGAAACTCAATCTCAAACTGACCTTATAGCTATTATATAAAACAATTCACTAACTCAACAATTCATATTCCAACTAGTCATTATACACAATTCATCATAACGAAACAATTCAAATTGCAATTAAAAACAATTTTACAAATTTCAATCTAGAAATTTAAGTCTCAAACAATTTAATATTCTTATCTATACTCACTTACAAAAAAAATCCGACCATGTTTCTCGAATTTTATCTAGAGTATATGTTATGATTTGAAAAGTCTACAAAATAAATTAAACACAAAATAAAAAATTTGAATAAAGAATTATATATAATAGCTAGTTAGCTACCATATATACTTGAAATAAATTGTATAACCGGTATTGGAAACAAAAGGTATCTTAGGCAATGTCATATATATGCTATAATGGGTTACTATGTCATATATATATCTCATCACATAATAACCTCATTCAACACCTCCATCTTATATTCGACACTTAGAAAAAATGACAGAAAAAACAAGCATAGTATTGTTCAATTAAATTTCTAACAAAAAGTGCAATATTAATAGGAAATAGAGAAAATAAAATCATTACCTTAATATGATTCCATGATGGCGCCATGCTTATACTTTTTTCACCATCAACACAGTATAATCTATAAACACTGGAAAATAAATTTATTTCAAAATATGCACTCAATATAGCAGAAAAATATTTAAGCTATTACCGTGAGTGTTATAACTTACATAGTAAGGGTTCTTTCACACGTCCAAGTTTTCTTTTGAGATTGCTGAGAGCATCCATAAAAAAGATATTACCTCATTCACAGTAGAAAACAATCAACATCCAGTGTTGACTGTAGATATACAAATATATTTAAATTAATAAAAATGTTAGAAAAAAATGTGAATCAAATATTGATATGCAAATATTATCTTACTCTTCAATATATGACAAGAAAATGAAAATTTTATCTTGTTGTGCTTTAAGAACTGCCTTCATATGATTTTGCAATGATTTGGTATCTTTAATATTGATCATAGGTATAAAACTTGGACAAAGGAAACCATCAGTGTAGATAATTGCTTGCAAAAACTATAAAGATACCTGCATGCATGAACCATAAATTCGACCCAAGTTAATATTGTATTTGAATATAGCAATTCAATCTAACAAATATTAAATAAATATACAATAATCTTACATCATAAAAATTTTCAGGAGTGAGATATCGAGCCAATCCATAAAAGAGGAGTTAAGAGATGTCTTTCTGTTTGATCAAAACTTTGTTGTCAACATTTGGTAGATTTCATTTCATTGTATTTCATTGTTTCACACAAGGTATTTAATTGTCCCTTAATATTCACTAATTAATCTAGATTACTTGCTAATTTAACAAATCTTAAGTACTTAATCTTCTTTCAATTCCAATTAATATAGTTTCACCTTCTTAATTTTAACTCCATCTTCTCTAATTTTTAAACAACACAAACACTTTCAATTCCAATTAAAGTTACTTTCAATTAGTATTTTCATCAAATACTTTGAAGGCATTACTAAGCATAAAGTATATCTTTTTCAGTTTTAAACAAAACCAATCCATGTCTCATAACATGTCTAAGGCAAAATAATACCTATATAAATATCAATATCTACCCATATCTAAACATCAACAAAATACTTATCTCTTAACAAACAAAAGCAAGCATATGGCATCTTTATTTAAGTAAATTAACAAGTAAAAAAAACTAACCTAAAAATGGCAAGGAAAGGAGCAGAGAGGAGAACACAAACTGAGAACGAAATAGAGAGGACTACCGATAGAGGAGTAAAGAGGATCTATTGAAAAACAAAAAAAAAATTGAGAGAATGAGAAGGAGGGAGAAGGATCGAAATGAAGAGATGAGAAAAATTTTAAAAAAAAAAAAACTTAACAATAGCAATGTGAACCGAGAAGGATGGAAGTGAAGGAGAATAGTGTGTGGTGCTTCTCACAAAGAAGACAATGGAATGGGGAAGCGGCTATTTTCTACAAAGAAGAATGAGAGAAGAAGACAATAGGGATGTTATTTCTCAAGAAGAACAATAAGAGGGAGAAGGAGAAGAAGAAGAAGAGCAGATGTTTCTCAATAGGGGGCCTATATGGTTTTTTTTTTAAAATGAACAGATGCATCTAGTAAACCCTAAAATAGACTCATCTGCTCATAAAAGTGGTGTTGTTTTATGTTGTTTACTATAGGGTTTTTTTAATGATCAAATGTGTCTATTAGCGAAGAAATACTCAGATGCATCTGTTAGCTAAAACAAATGCATTCGAGTAGCTCAAATGCATCTGGTTTAGTTAATAGATACATCTGAGTGACTCAGATGCATTTGGTTTGGCTAACATGCGCATTTGATTAATAGGTTGGGGATTTTATTTACAAAAATATTACTGCGTCGATATTATATGTCTATTATTTACAAAATAGACACATATAACCTTCACATAAGGTATATTCTGTACTAATGTATGAATATATATCATGCTTATGATCTAATAAGCTAATAAATTTGAGATGGCTTTCGCTACCAGATATGCAAATGCTTGCCATGTTTAATGTGAGATTTATTCATGCCAGTTATATGATTTGACTATAGGCTTTAAGGATATGATAATGCATGTTTATAACACCATGATTGTGTGATAGAATTATTATGCTTATACCATTAAGCTTTTAGTAACTTAGCATATGGGCTTCCCTACACACAGGTTTTGGAGCTGTAGAGGAGGTTGATACGTGAAGAACTTGAGATTTTGTTGTAGTAAAGCAATATTTACCTTAGAGTCGAACTTCATGCATTTCTTTTATGATTATTTATTTATTATTTATATTTAGGTAGTTTTGAAATGTAATAAAGGATTTAATACGTTTATTTCCTCTTAAGTTATGGATTCTTTAATAAGAATTTATTTGGGCATGTTTAGCCCAGGAACAATTTTAATCATATTGATAATTATAGAATTATAGTTCATGAGTATTATGCTAGTTAAGTTACAATATATAACACCTTGTACCTATGGATGTTACTTATACTTGTATTATATTATCGTGTATTGCAAGAGAATAAGATAGAATCTTGTTTACAGTGAGGGATAAATTTTTTTTTTGAATCACATCACAGTATCACTGAGCAATATTTAACAATTTTGCATAGCATCACAACTTGACTATAAACATAATATATTACATATGCTAATGATTCAGACTCTATATCCAATTATTTCAGGTAGTAAGTTCAAGGCCAAATATATATTTACACATCACTGCATATTTAATATATTTATACATATACAGATATGCAACACAGAATATAGATGTCATGTTCTCATACATATGTGCAATGCAAAGAGAGCGATTGGTGAGACTCAGCTGGTGACCTGTGATCTATATCTCCTCTGTGGTATGCACCTCCAAAATAAGTTAATTATTCTTCTCCTCCTAAAAAGTTATGTAATTTGATGAGTTGTGACTCAATGAGAATAATCATCAAAAGCTTTCAAAAGTACCCAACAATTCACAATCACAAGTAATAATTTCCATTCATATGTATTTTTGATGTCAACTCAAAGTTTAACCCGCAAGTGCACGAGCCCATTGTAGAATGGCAAGTGTCCTCCCGGAGTCGATCTCACAAGGAATCACTAGCTTAGACTCTTAATTACTTTAATTACCAATGAACACGAAATACAACCTAAACACTCTAATCCGTTTGAATTGATTTTGAGTAAAAACTAAATTAATTAAACAATGAATTAAATTGAAAAGTAATTAAGGAATAAAATCAATGGATAAAGTGGGTACCCGGTTTTGCTCACCCAATTTTGCATTCCCTCCCAAGTATTAAATTCATAGAATTAATATTTTATGGCGATCACCTTATGCATTAATTATATATATATATTTTTGAAATAATACATAATTATATTTTATATAATAAAATTGTATTGGATGTATTGATGACACCCATATAATTGCATGTATTCCTAAGGCAGATCAAATACGCTATAGGGGGAGAAAAAGAATCCCCACTTTCAATGTTATGGCGGTATATGACTTTGACATTTGTTTCACTTTAATATCAGTTGGGTGGGAAGGATCAGCACATGATACATATTTTTCTTCATGCAATTAATACACCATAATTGAACTTTCCAAATCCTCTATAAGGTATTATTGTTCAATATATTTATTTGTGACAATAATAAATTATATATAATTTCTTTTTGCTCTTTTTAATAGGTAGGTATTATTTGGTGGATAAAGGATATCCGGATAGACGAGAGTACTTGGTGCCATATCCAAAAATATTGTGGTATTAATCTCAATTTGAACATGAAAGGCCAACTAATTCTCAAGAAACTTTCAATCGTACATATTCATCTCTTCGAAATTGTATTGAAAGATCATTTGGAGTGTTGAAAAAAAAAGGAAGATACTTAGCACAATGCCGCAATTTAAGTGTACTGACCCAAATTGATATTATAATTGTAGCATTTACATTGCATAATTACATTAGAAAGAAATCAAAAGATGATATGATGTTTACTATTCTTGAGCAAAATCCACGTTATATACCCCATAATAAACTTGAAAATATTGTTGGCAGTGTAAAAAGTAATGAAAGTTCGAGAAAAACATCTAGAAAGATGAAGACGGTTGCTGTTTTGCGATTGGAATGCTAGACATTAGGGATTGATGTTGTTTATTATTTTAGGTTGTGATATTTCTTATAATTTTATAGAATTATATAGTGTTTTAGATTAAAAATAAGTATATCCTGAATATACAATTTTATAATTTTAATTTTGACAATAAATAAGCAATTTTTTAATTATTTTGAGATGATGTTGTTTATTATTTTGGATTAAATATCTCACACACACACACACGCACAGATATATATATATATAATTGAGTATATATATTTTTATTAATATAAATATGTAATTGAGTATATATTTTTTTATTAATATAAATATGTCACTTTATATCCTTTTATATTTTTCAGCTACTTTTACCAAACATTTTTAATTCAATCAGCTACAAAATTTTCAGCTAGTAGATTATTAACTATCAGTAGATTATTAGCTAGTAATTAGATTATTAGCTAGTTTTACCAAATAAAGTCATTCTTTATCTTTAACTATCAGCATCCTTAGTATTTGACTTTTGCTTTGCTCAAAGTCTCTTCTCTCTCTCGCAAATTGTTTTATTGGTTTCTATATGCGATTTTTTTTTGCCAGCAAATATATAGGGAAAAGGGAAAAAAATTTGCTCAACATTCGGCGCTTTGTAACAGGTTCTTTTTCGCTTTGATTGTAATACCCTAAAAATTTGGTAATCGTGAATAATATTTTACGGGTATGAATAGTATCACCCGGGATGAATAGTATCATTTATTGGTGAAAAATATTTTACTTGACCATCGAAAAGTACAATTCATATGGAGCCTAATGATGCAACTTGAGGTGAAATTGAGTTCAAATAAGCCTTTAAAAGTTAAAAATAAAAATAAGATACAGTTCAGTTTGAATAATAATCTAGTTTGACTGAGCTTCAACTGAACCTGAAAAAAAATGCTAAAAACCTTTGAAAAATTATCCGAATACATAGACTTACTCTAAATATTATGAGGGATTTTTTGGTGGAAAAAAATTTATTTTTGGGGGATGCAGAAAAATAAGTTTACAGGCGAGTAAAATTTGCGAAACTGGAAAACGACGTCATTTTGGCCCAAAAATTTTTGTGTACCCTAAGGAATATTTTTTTATAATTATGGACAGAATTTTATGAGAAATTGTGCAAGAAAAATAGAAGAAAAATAATTGAGTTTGAAAAATGTTAGGAAATTAAATAATGGACCTATTTTGTGTTGGACCTAGTTTGGCCCATTTGAATTGGTATAAGAGAGAACAAATATCAGAAATTTCAAGAGAATTTCACTACCCTCTCCCCCACTCCCACTTCAATTTTCTTCAAATTTCTCTCCAAAAATTCCACCAAATTTCATCCCTCAAATAATTCTAAGGCCTTAATTCCATTTTTGGCAATCTCAAGAACTCATTTATGGTGAAGAGGTTGATAGAATTGTGAATGAAAAGTTTAGGGTAAAAATCCAAGTAAGTGAGTTTAATGAATTTAATTGAGTTTTGGGTAGATTTTGAGGTAGAGATTTATAAGACTATTGAAATGCTGACTAGTTCTAATTATAAAACTTGGAAGAGAGATGTGGAATTAGCTATGGAGTTGATAGATATTGATATTGTCATGATAACTTCTATAAAAAGAAAGGTCATAAAATGTAGGATTGTTTGAAATGCAAAGCTTGTTTAGAAAAGCATGAGCTTGCATATAACTCTTTTGGTCTTTGTTGTTTGTGAATCCAATTTGGTTGATGCCACATCCAGTTCTTGGTGGCTATATAGTAGAGCGACTAAACATGTTGCATTCATATTGTAGGGGTTCATAAACAAGAGAAAATTAAATAAAGAAGAGTCAATACTCACAGTTGGCAACAATGACACAATGAAAGTTCTTTTTATTGGCAATGCTTGTTTGAATCTAAACACTAGTTTTGAACTCTTTTTGAAAAATATTTTGTACATACCGTCATTTAGGTGGAACTTGACATCAATATCTGAATTAGACAAAATTGACTATGTTATTGCATTTAAAGATGCAGTTGTAGATATAACTTTTGATTCAAAAGCAGTTGGCTGTTGCTTTTTGTCATATGGTCTGTATCAAGTATGTTTGAGTTCAAATGAGATTTATTTCACATCCTATATTGTTGAATATGTTGCCAAAAGACTCCTAATAAAGGATAAGTCTTCCATGTTATGACATAAAAGGCTTGGTCACATTTATAGGGAAATGGTAGAAAGACTAATCAAGGATAATATCCTGCCTACCCTTGACTTCACTGACCTAGAAACATATGTTGACTATTGTAAGGGCAAACTGGCCAAGATTAAGAAAAAAGGATTTATTCGAAGTTCATATCTATTAGAGATAATCCTTATAGATATATACAGACCTTATTCACCCATAAATATGCAATAACAAGTATTTCATAACATTCATTTGGATTATTGAAATGAAAAATTGAGGAAAAACTTATGCAAGGAATTTTGTTAAGAAAAAGTTAAAAGAATTAGAGAAATAAGCAAGAAGAAAAGAGAAATAAGGGTTGTGGATACAAATTCTATTGTTTTCTATTTATTTTGATAATTTTTCATGTGTATGTATATATGTGTGCATGAAAAAAAATTATGAAATTATGGAAATTTAGTATAGAAACATGAAATTTAGTTTAAATTATGATGTTTGGAACGAATGGATTGATAAAAATAAAATTTGAACTAGATAGGGTGAATGGACTTAATGGTGTATCATAAGGAAAATAAGTTGATCTCATGAGATTTTAATGAATTTTAGTAGGGATATGAAAATAGAATTAAAATAAGGTTAGTACGAATTTAGTGAGAATTTTTAGGAATTAATTGGTTATATTATGGCTTAAATATGTATTATGTACATGATTGCATAAATTATAAATACATGTTTTAATAATTATTAATAATGATATGCATGAAAAATTTGCTAATTATTAATAAGGATTATGGAGAAATAAATAAGAAGTGGAAATATAGAAATTATATGATAATTTTGAATATGTAAGTATGAATAAGAAATAAAATATGA
>CATIWF010039579.1:0-10470 GCA_949630135.1 Balakata baccata | reverse complement strand
TCTCTAATAATATCCACGCGAAGATGAGAGGATGAAACCACTAGGGAGATGGCTTGAACATACCTCAAAGTGCTAGCAATAGTGCATTGTTGTCTCCAAAGAATTTTCTTCTCCCAAAAATTTTTCCTTGTCTATTTCTGTCTTTTGGTGTCATTTAGATCCAAAAAAATTAGAAAAGTAGATCCAAATTGAAGAAAGGAAATATGGGATTTTTTAAATAGTGAATGGCCATTAAGGGCCAATTTAAGGGTCATTGGTCAGCTGCCGCATGCTGGCACATGCAGCAGCCCACCTGGGTCTGCTGGGCAGGCCCAACAGGCCTGCCTAGCAAGCCAATCGAAAGGCCTGCCAGGCCAACGGGCTTGTATGGGCCCATCAACCCCCCCGAGCGATTTTTTCTCACGATCTTATCGCAAACCAACTCAAAATAATTTTCTCATATTTTGGATCTCATCCTAAGCCATTTTGCACATTCTTTACATCTCCAAAGCGTGTGACCCATTAGGTTCCCGGTTATGTTGGTAATTTAAATTATCAAATAATTTAAGCAAATCATCAGGGGTATCTAGCAACACATCATGATCCCCAATTGACTGGAAAGTCAGTGGTTTGACTACGAACCTTTCCATAGACAACAATATGTGCAATTCGTTCTTTCACCATTCTATACCCCACTCGATTCAGAGCATGGGCTATGTGTCAGCTCCCGCTAGATGTGACTATCACATCTAGCCCAAGTGATTTTGGATCTTGTCACTGAGACTCATTACTCAATTAGACATGTCACTGAAGACCATCTTCATGACAGTTCCACTATGGCCAGAAATTCCCAAGTAATGATCCCAACAAGATGCCGTGGGTATACTTTCCCTCTATTAGGAGCGGTGAATCCTCTATTGGCTACCTAATTACCATCGAATACCTCAAGCTGTACCCAATCACCACCCTATGAGCGACCTCTATGAGGCAACAAGGAATGGAGTCAAATCACAAAATCAGTATCCAAGATATCCTTAAGTACCTCAAGTCTAAGGATACATGCACCATTGCTATGATGAGACTATGATTGACATTTGAATAGATAATCCATATGATTGTCTCATAGCAGGTCATCCAATGTACTTGACTACTCTCAGCAAGCATCCATATGTTAACTTTGAACATCTCATGCTCATAGCTTGTGAGATCTACTGTTTACTCTAATCAAGGAGTATAACATGTGCTAGTCTATTCGGATCAACAATGTCCCATCTTGTTGATCCTATGACTAGGGATACTTTAGATACTAATATAATTACACATGATAGGAATCTCATTGTCATAATCCCATCATGATTTCCTTCATGTTATGTTTCATATCATGGACTTTCATTAATCAATTTAAGATCTATATCAATTCATATGCAAATGAATAATAATATAATGAAAGAATGCCTTTATGAATGTGTACAACAAGTGCCTGAGGCGACTGCCTTTTGGGCACATCTCTAACACCTCTATCAAGAGTGGTGAATCCTCTGTTGGCTACCCAATTATCTTCGAAAACCTCAAGATGTACCCAATCACTACCCTATGAGTGACCTCTATGAGGCAATAAGGAATGGAGTCAAAGCACATAATCAGTATCCAAGATATCCTTTAGTACCTCAAGTCTAAGGATACATGCACCATTGCTTTGATGAGACTATGATTGGCATTTGAATAGATAATCCATATGATTGTCTCATAGCAAGTCATCCAATATAAGGACTACTCTTATCAAGCATCCACATGTTAACTTTGAACATCTCATGCTTATAGCTTATGAGATCTACTACTTGATCCAATTAAGGAGTACAACATGTGCTAGTCTATCTGGATCAACAATGTCCCATTTTGTTGATCCTATGACTAGGGATAATTTAGATACTAACATAATTACACATGATAGGAATCTCATTATCATAATCCCATTATGATTTCCTTCATGCTATGTTTCATATCATGGAATTTCATTAATCAATTTAAGATTTATATCAATTCATATGCAAATGAATACTAATATAATGAAAGAATGTCTTTATGAATGTGTACAATAAGTGCCTGAGGCGATTGCCTTTTGGACACATCTCTAACAATCTCCCACTTGCACTAAAATTAATCGCCATTGTACATTACACCATAGGCGAGCATATGACTATCATATTTCTTTTGGGGTTTTGGTCTAGTGACTCGATCAGATATTTTTCTGATTAGTGGAAACTCTTTCTCTCATTACATTACGTCTACCATTGATTTCTCAAATCAATTGACAAGTTGAGTAAATGTTTGGACCTTTTTATGAGACCATGATTCCTTTGCACAATGGCTTTATTGTTGTTCCAATCATATTGAATTTACAATACTAGGCATCACTTTTGACTTTGTGATGAATTCTCTTATCCAAACCGCTTCCTAAGGTGCTTTGGAAGTTGTCATGTACTTTTAGTTATGGAATCCGCAGCCATCACCTATTTGGAACTCTTCCAATCGACTGCACAACCATTTAATGTGAATAAATACCATGACTAGGATTTAAGTTATGCTTGTCGAATTGGATGCTGGCATCCATAATCCTGCTTACCTTAAGCTTACTATCTCCTTAAACCGAGAATACATCCCCAATTCTTCTCAAGTATTTAAGGATGTTCTTGATAGTCACCCATAAACCCTTAACGGGATCATATTGATATCCACTCATGACGCTTATAGCATGATATCCATTGGGCCTAGTACACAGTATAGCACATCATGAATCCAATAGCCTAGGCTTATGGAATCTCATCCATGTTAGTCTATTTGTCTTTGGACATAAAGACTTAGAGAGGGTAATCCTATTGATCATGGGAACGGATCCTCTCATAGACTACTTCACGCTAACCACTTTAGCATCTTAGCTATGTAGACTAAGAAAAAATGAGTAACCTCTTAGATCTATCTCTATAGATCTTAATCTCCTTTTGGCAGGTTACTTTTAAAATCCTTTTTGGAGAATTATTTTAGAGTAACGAATTGACTAACTTAGAAATGAGAGATCATTTCCTACTAATGGTATGTCTTCCACATACTTGACTGGGAACAAAATGGCACTCCCACTAACCTTCTTGAAAACACCTGAATCATCCTAATATTGTGAGAAAATAAACTCTTTGATTATCTCATCAATTTAGATATTTCAACGCTCGGATGTTTGCACTAATCCATAAATGGATTTACAATTTATATCCTCTTTCGCCATCATTAGATATGAATCTCTTAGGTTGTGTCATATACACATCTTAAGTCAGATTTCCATAATGAAACCTGTTTTCATTTCCATTTGCAAAATCTCATTATAATGAGTAGCAATAACTACGAGTAACATGATGGATTTAAGCATAGTATATGGAGTAAAAGGTCTTCTCAAAGCCAATCGTTCTCTTTAACGATGTCTTTTAACTACCAACTCTAGCTTTATAGGCAACTGAAGGGTTTTGAGCATGTACCACATACATATAATGCAGTGGAAAATAAAAATTTTCAAAACCCGAATCAAAGGATTATACATGTGCCAATTAAAAGTAATTTAACCAAAGAAAATTCAGAATTTATACCTTTATAATTTCTTGATTTTTCTTCAACTTCTCACCTTCTTGGGTTGTAGCAAACCACAACAATCCAATCTTGGATTATCTCTAACAATATCCACGCGAAGATGAGAGGATGAAACCACTAGGGAGATGGCTTGAACATACCTCAAAGTGCTAGTAATGGTGTATGTTCATATGAGAAGAAAATTAAACTATTTAATTTTCTTGTTGTCTCCAAAAAATTTTCTTCTCCCAAAAATTTTTCCTTGTCTATTTTATGTCTTTTGTGGTCTTTTAGATCCAAAAGAAAATTAGAAAAGTAGATGCAAATTGAAGAGAGGAGAAAAATGGGAGTTATATAAATAGTAATGGCCATTAAGGCCAATTTAAGGTCGTTGGCCAACTGCTGCGCGCCGCCTGGCCCTGCTAGCCTGCATGGGCCCGTACGGGTCCGTCAACCCTCCCGAGCAATTTTTTCTCGCAATTTTATCGTGAACCAACTCAATATAATTTTCTCATATTTTGGATCTCCTTCTAAGCCATTTTGCTCATATTTTGGATCTCCTTCTAAGCCATTTTCCTCATTCTTTACATCTCCAAAGTGTATGACCTATTAGGTTCCCGGTTATGTTGGCTACCTAAATTATCAAATAATTTAAGCAAATCATGAGAGGTATCTAGCAACACATTATGATACCCAATTGATCGGAAAGTCAGTGGTTTGACTACGAACCTTTCCATAGACAACAATATATGCAATTCGTCCTTTCACCATCCTATACCCTACTCGGTTCAGAGTATGGACTATGTGTCAGCTCCCACTAGACTAACTACGCCACATCTAGCCCAAGTGATGTTAGATCTTGTCCTTGGGACTCATTACTCTATTAGAGATGTCACTAAAGACCATCTTTAGGACATTTCCACTATAGCCAGAGATTCCCGAGTAATGATCCTAATAAGCGGCCGTGGGTATACTTTCCCTCTATCAGGAGTGGCGTATCCTCTATTGGCTAACTAATTACTTTCGAATACCTCATGCTACACCCAATCAGTACCCTATGAGCAACCTCTATAAGGCAACAAGGAATGAATTCAAAGCACAGAAGCAGTATCCAAGACATCCTTAAGTACCTCAAGTATAAGGATACTTGCCCTATTGATATGATGAGACTATTATTGACATTTGAATAGATAATCCATATGATCGTCTCATAGTAGGTCATCCAATGTACTTGACTACTCTTAGCAAGCATCCACATGTTAACATTAAACATCTCATGCTCACAGCTTATGAGATCTAGTGCTTGATCTAATCAAGGAATATAACATGTGCTAGTCTATCCGGATCAACAATGTCCCGTCTTGTTGATCCTATGACTAGGGATAATTTAGATACTAACATAATTACATATGATAGGAATCTCATTATCATAATCCTATCATGATTTCCTTCGTGCTATGTTTCATATCAAGGACTTTCATTAATCAGTTTAAGATCTATATCAATTCATATGCAAATGAGTACTAATATAATGAAAGAATGCCTTCATGAATGTGCACTAAGTGCCTGAGGCGATTGCCTTTTGGGCATATCTCTAACAATCCAAACATGTACTTTACATTCAATACGGTCTCATTGGCCATATCATAGCAATCATGTAGTTCAAATAAACCAAATCAAGTCACATTATATGTAGTATGTACCAAAGAAATCGTTTGATAATTAAACTCACCTTTTCTGTTGATATTGAACCTCTAATTTACTATCTTTCACTCCTTAGGGCTCTCCAATATGCTATAGGCCTAATTGAATGTATAGTTAGTCAATTGGTAGCTAAATAAACTCAATGAAACTTAAACAAATTGAAATATGCATAATATGGACCACTAAGTAGGGTTTGGTATTATGGCAGTATGACCTTCTTGTGTTCAATAGCTTATAACTTTTCCTATACTTATCCAATTTGTATGATTCTTGTTTTCAATTAAAGCTAACATTAAGACTATAACATGTCCAAAATTCAAAACACTTAGACCATTGTGTAATTTGTAATGCAATCTATATGCATGTTGTGTTTTCTGCCCTTAGGCAGTTTTAGGCCACCAAATTTGATTCTTCATATCTCACAATGTGTAAGTCATATTTTTGTACAACTTTGTATGCACATAGATATGTTAAAATAGAACATTTTTCATGTCAACAACATGCATCTATTCTACCTCTAAGGTCTTCCTTTAGTGGCGTACTTTTGACTTGTCAGAATAAGAGTTGGCATCTGGACTAGTCTGATTTCTGAAGGCCATATTTCATACAATACATAACCTTTTAGATGATACTTGTGCCAAACTTTAGCTAAGACATGTACCTATAACTTTCATGGTTTGACCATTTATGGATTATGTCTATAAAGAATTCAAAATGGGCAAAAAACTGACTTGACTTGCACAGGACACTAAGCAGGCAGCTCAAATGTGGAACAGATATGACTCTTTTGCCCATAACTCAACATACGCTAGTAATCTGGTCCTAAAATTTAGTATACAATAGATAACACATATATCTACAATTTTCATGTTTTGAGTTTCCTCCAATATCGACTCTATCATATAGAAAAATAATCAAAACACTAGATGATTTAGCTAGGTTCCTCAATTGAACTAGTTCTAGTCCGATGCCAATAGCTTTCCACGGACACCAAATCATGCAACACTATTTATATTCCATAACACATAAAGCTACAAGTGTTATGTTTGACACCTTTCCAGAATCAATCTCTATGGCTTTCAAAATTGAGTATCAAAACACTGCTTGTGACAAACCCTAATCGGTCATAACGGACACTTAAACAAGAAGAGATGATTACTTACCAAGAACAAACTTGCAAGGGCTTTATTTGCAACAAAACTTAGGTACAACAATGAAGAAAAGAAGGCTCTTATGAGGGAAGAAGAAGAAGAAACAGGCTGCGGAGAAAATGGCTCTTCAAAATGTGTCAAAAGGCAAAACAGGCTGAGCAATGGATAAGCCAAAACTGCCTTCCTTTATCCTTTCTTCCTTTTCCTTTTTTTTTTTAACTTTTCTGATTTAATTAATTAATTAATTTAATTATTTATTCATTTACTTAATATTTATTTATTATTAGTATTATTATTGTTATTTCCTCTACATATTTACATGCACCTAATCAATGTAAAAAAAAATACTATCTAATCAAATAGTCCAATCTAATTAATTTCACTATGCCAAATTTCATTTCCAATATCTTGTGTTCTTATTTAACTTATAATTGGACACATACGACTTGCTCCTATAATGATAAAATGACCCGTGGCAAGTCTATCTTGTGAACACATTCATGCCAAAATCAATATGCATGCATGTGTTTCATGTGAATAACATTTATAAAATGTACATGTTCAAATGAAATGTATGTGATAACGCATGTATGAACGATCAAGGATGTTACAATTCTCCCATTCTTTTAAAAAAATTTTGTCCTCGAAAATTTATACTTGGAAACAAGTGTGGATACTGTCTTTTCATATTTTTTTCTGTTTCCCATGTTGCCTCTTCTTGTGAATGGTTTCTCCATAACACTTTGACTAGAGATATTTCTCTATTTATGGGATGTTTTGTCTTGTATCCCATGATCTCTATATATTCTTCTATATAACTCATGTCATCTGCAATATCAATGGCTTGATCTTTAAGTACATGTATAGGGTCTGATCTGTATCTTCTTAGCGTACTGACATGAAATATATTATGAATCTAAGCCATCTCTAGTGGTAAAGCTAACCTGTATGCCAATGGACCAATCTTTTCAAGAATTTCATAAGGCCTTACTTACCATGGACTCAGTTTGCCCTTCTTGCCAAATCGGATTACTCCTATCTATGGTGAGACTCGAAGAAATACCTTTTCGCGTTTCCCATATTCCATTTCCCTTCTGTACTGATCAACATAGCTCTTCTGTCTATCTTATGTTGTCTTGAGTTTGCTTTTGACTATCCTAATCTTATCTATTCTATCTTATACCATTTCTAGTCCTTCAATTGCTTGTGCACCTTCTTCATCCCAAATAATTGTGCTTCTGCACTTTCTACCATACAGTACTTCATATGGTGCCATCTGGATACTACTGTGGCTTTGATTGTTGTATGCAAACTCTATTAGTGCCACATATTCATCCTAAGAGCCTTTGAACTCCATAACACATGCTCTGAGCATATCCTCCAATATCTGCATAGTTCTCTCTGATTGACCATCAGTATGTGGATGAAATGCAGTGCTGATTTTCAATTTTGTTCCTAATGCATTTTGTAAACTCACCCAAAACCTTGAAGTAAATCATGGATCTCTATCAGATACAATGGATAATGGAATGCCATGTAATCTGACTATCTCTTTGATATATAACTTTACTAAACTCTCCAGTGTACATCCCCATCTAATGGGTAGAAAATGTGCTGACTTGGTTAATCTATCAATAATTACCCATATAGCATCATTCTTTCGTGGAGTTCTCGGCAATCCATAAACAAAATCCATTATTATTTTCACCCATTTCCATTCTAGCACTGCTAATGGATGTACTTTACCTGTAGGAGCTTGGTATTTTACTTTAATTTACTAACATGTTAGGCATTTCAAAACATCTTCTGCTATGTCTTTCTGCATTCTTGGCCACCAATAATGAGGTCTTAAACTATGATACATCTTCGTCATCCCTGGGTGCATTGCATATGGTGCATTATGTGCCTCTTCCATTATTTCTTGTTGCAGGTTTTCAATGTCTGTAACACATATTCATGACTTTAACATCAATGTACAATTCTGCAAGTGGAAGTCTTTGCTTTTTCCCTACTTTGCCTTCTCAATTTTCTTATGCAATTGAGGATCTTTGTCTTGTGCTTATTTGATTCTGCCCATTAGTATAGGTCAAATCTGAAGAGTTGCAGTCAGTGACCCGCTATCATGCATGCTCAATTGAACATTCATAGACCAAAGCTAAATCAAATATGGAAAAGAAGTTGCTTGCAAGTGAGCTATACTGCTACTGGACTTCCTACTTAATGCATCTGCAACAACATTTGCCTTTCCTGGACGGTATTCAATTGTGTAGTCATAATCTTTTAATAGTTCTAACTATCGCCTCTATCTCATGTTTAATTCTTTTTGTGTCTGTATATAACTCAAACTTTTATGGTCTGTGAATATCTGAAATGTCTTGCCATATAAATGATGTCTCCAAATTTTCAATGCAAATACAACTGCAGCCAATTCTAAATCATGCACTGGATATGACATTTCATGTTGTCTCAATTGCCTAGATGCATAAGCTATCACCTTACCATGCCTGCATTAATACACATCCTAAGCCTTGGTGTGAAGCATCACTGTATACTGTAAATCTTCCTATGTCTATAGGAATAGCTAACACTAGTGCAAAAGTTAGCCTATGTTTTAATTCTTCAAAACTACTTTGACACTCTGAAGTCCACTTGAATGGCACATTCTTTCTTAGCAATTTAGTCAAAGGGTTAGCAATAAATGAAAATCCATCAATAAATTTGCGATAATGCCTAGCTAAACCTAGAAAACTACGTACCTCTGCAACATTCTTAGGAGCTTCCCAATATACTATGGCCTCTATTTTCTTTGGATCTACCTCTATGCCTCTATTTGATAGCACAAGTCCAAGGAATACCACATGATCTAACCAGAATTCACATTTACTCAGTTTAGCATATAACTGTTTCTCCCTCAAAGTTTGCAGCATAATCCTCAAATGTTGTTCTTATTCCTCTATAGCTTTTGAATACACCAGTATGTCCTCAATAAATACTATGACAAATTTATCCAAATATGGTTAAAAGACTTTATTCATTAGTGCTATGAATGCAGCTGGAGCATTACTCATCCCAAATGGCATGAGTAAAAATTCATAGTGCCCATACCTGGTTCGAAAAGCAGTCTTTGGATATCTACCTCTACTACCCCTAGCTGATAATAGCCTGACTTCAAGTCAATATTGGAAAATACTTGGGCTCCTTGTAACTGGTCAAACAAATGATTTATTCTGGGCAATGGGTATTTGTTCTTAACTGTCATTTTATTCAGCTGTCTATAGTTAATGCACAATCTTATGGTGCCATCTTTCTTTTTAAGAAAAAGCGTTGGTGCTCCCCATGGTGAAACACTAGGTCTGATGTACTCCTTGTCAAGTAGTTCCCGTAATTGGGTCTTCAATTCTTTCAACTCAATTAGGGACATTCTATAGGGTGGTATTGATATTGGTGCTGCTCCTAATACTAAATCAATAGTGAACTCTATCTCTCTAGCTAGTGGTAATCCAGGTAGATCATCTGGAAATACATTTGAAAATTCATTCACTATTGGTATATTTTCAAGTGAACTGTTGGTGGTTCTAGTGTCAATCACATGTACTAAATATGCCTCACATCTACCCTTGATCATTCTAAATGCCTTTACAGCAGATACTAAACATGTAGATACAAGTTTGCTTTCACCAAGAAATACAACTCCCAGCTGGTCTAGAGACTCTAAAATTACTTCCTTAGTGAAACAATTCACTATTACATGATGTTTAGTTAGCCAGTCCATTCCCAGTGTCACATCAAATTCATACAGTGGTAACAAAATCAAATCAGCTTACAACTTGGCTTCATCAATGCGTATTAAATAGTCATGGCATGCATTGTTCACATCTACTATTATTGTAATACCTCACCATATAATTAGGAGACCCTTCCTAATTATATAGAGAAATATTACAATGCATGAGGGATTTAAAATTTGTTCTTGTAAACAACTTCGCATCATGGCCATGATGACTTAAAGTAAACATAAAGAAAT
>CATIWF010039568.1:0-38579 GCA_949630135.1 Balakata baccata | reverse complement strand
CACGTGTCAAAACCTTAGCGGCTATCTTCTAAACCTCACAAAAATCTAATTTTTGATTTTTCGATTTCAACTTCAATTCATTGGGATTGGATAAGACCCTTTTTCCAACCTCATTTTCCCTCCTTTTCTTACTAAAAGATTCATTCATTCATGTCATGGAATCTAATTTCTAATCCCTGTTTGCATTTTCTCCCCCTTTTTTCCGTTATGATATAGAAACTTTCTTGGAGAATTCTCTCTCTTAATTATTGATTCATCCAACCAATGGCGGCAGTGACTTCAGTGTCATTCTCTGCAATATCGTCGACCGACAGAAAAGCTTTCTCTTGCTCAACACGTTCCTTGTCTTCAAATTTAGACTCTTTCCGCAGCCGTGTGGGTTTTTCTTGCCATTATCTGGGCGTTAGAGCTTCAAATTCCGTTTCTCCTATGGTGATTCACTGCATGTCCACTGCTGCAGGTTGCTTCTTTACATTTCTTATTTCTTTTTAATACCCTAGTTTTATTAGACCTTTGTTTTTGAATAGGAGGAATTGTGGAAAAGTGAAAGAGTTTATCCTTTCAATTGTTCACTGATTGCACTGTTTTCTCTTATGTCACTATGAAATATGAATGAGCATCCTTTCTTGGATTTTTTGTTATATGGGCTCTTTCATATCTCAAACCGTTGAACTTACTAATTTTTAGAAATGATTTAATCATAATTTAAGAGAAAGTTTATTATAGCTTCTTAATTTTGCAATGCGGAGGGATTAGGAGTAAAGGATTGTCTTTTCATATCTATGGATTTAACTTTGAATCATAGACTGGTTTATGTAATGTATTTGCAGAACCATTTATGAATTTTTTTTTTTTTTAATTTTTGGGTTTTGAGGAAGTGCAGAAAAAGTTAGAGGCTTTTTTATTTCTTTTTCTCACTGATTGCATTATTTTGATTTTTGAATTAATTTCTTTGGAACTATTAGTAGGCGTAATTAATACAGGAGCTCTTATATCTCAAATTGTTGAAGAGACTAATTTTATGACTGATTTGTCATAATTAAAGAGAAAAGTTTATTATAGTTTCTTTAAGTTTGCAATGCAAACATTTGATGCTGAAGAATTAGAAGTAAAAGAAGTTTCTCTCTCTTGTGTTTATGGATTTCAGTATGAAAGGTATACACTGTTTAAATGTATTTGCAGGACCATTTATGATTATTTTTTCTTTTGGGTCTGATGAGATTGGGTTACAGATTTGCCCACTGTATCAGAGACCAAGTTAAATTTTCTGAAGGCATACAACAAACCAATTCCAAGTATCTATAATACCGTTCTACAAGAGCTGATTGTCCAGCAGCATTTGATGAGGTACAAGAGGACATACTGTTATGATCCTGTCTTTGCCCTTGGTTTTGTTACTGTCTATGATCAACTCATGGAAGGATACCAAAGTGATGAGGACAGAGAGGCCATTTTTCAAGCATATATAAAGGCATTAAAGGAGGAACCAGAGCAATATAGGTTTGTCTTCCATGTGAAATGTTTCTCTTTTTGTCTTTTATCTTTCGTTGAAGCAAAATGTAACTTGGCAATTCTAGGTAACCTATGACACTACCTCTTCTATGCTAGGTGTTGCATCATTTTGGTTGACATTTCACTTATATTATAGTGATCCAAGAGATAAGCTTACTAGTTGTTTGTCTAATTTTGTGCACTGTTGCACTATAGAAATGATTCAAAAAAGTTGGAAGAGTGGGCTCGGTCACAGACTTCCACTTCGTTGGTTGACTTTGCATCCAGAGGCGGTGAAGTTGAGGGGATATTAAAGGACATTGCAGGAAGGGCTGCAAATGGGAGTTTTAGCTACAGCCGTTTCTTTGCGATTGGGCTATTTCGTCTCTTAGAGCTTTCAAATGCTACTGAGCCCACAATTTTAGAAAAGGTTGAATCTTGCATTTCTCTTATATAATCTGTATTGTCTATCAATTGGCTTATTATTACCCTGGAAGGTTGAAATTCTGAGATTTATACTGGAAGGTTGAAATTCTGAGATTTATGTCAATAATTTGCTTCTGATATTTGTTAGTGACAACTATTATAATATGTTATTTTCCAACTGTGTAATCATTTACAGCCTTTTCTAGATCAGTCTTTGTTAGGTTTGGTAGGTGTAAATGGCAGGATTCCTATTTTAGCAACAATTTTAAATATGCACAGCACATAATTGTTTTCCTAAATCAACTTGAGTCCAGAGGATTGATAAGTCCCTAAGATTTTGCTCTGATAAACTTCCACGTGGCAAAATTTCATTTATTGTAATGAATGGTCATTGGAAACAGAGATTTTTAATTGATGGTTGACGTCTTTCTTTTCACTGCTATTGAACAGCTTTGTGCAGCATTAAATGTCAATAAAAGAAGTGTGGATCGGGACCTTGATGTGTATCGCAACCTCCTCTCTAAGTTGGTTCAAGCAAAAGAGTTACTCAAGGAGTACGTGGAAAGGTAAGAAGGAAAATTGTTAATTCTGTTTGTAATCTGTTTCTCATACTTCATTAAATAGCAAGGAAAGAATAATTTACTTGAATGAGTTGATGTTGAAAATAATTGTCCACAATCTAGCATTAAGTAGCTGACCTGTGACTTTTTAGATGGGAAAATTCAGAGTACTGTTCTTGTGGAAATTTATCAGAATGATAATTGCATATTTTACTCCAGGAGAAAATTTTTGAACATCACAGTTTAAAGTGCACGGTTTAATACAATGGAACCTTCATTATGGGTTATGGTATCATATTGAGCTATCAATTCTGCAAATGACAGTGCGTGATAATTATTCTATCAACTCTAGATGTACTTGAATGATCTGTTTATATTAGATAAATATATGGCAGTTTTATACTTCTAGCGTATATTAGCTCGTTTATAGTTTCTTTCACTGAAACAACTTTGGTTTTCAGGGAGAAGAAGAAACAACAAGAGCGGGCAACAGAGCCATATAAGGCTAATGAGGCTGTTAAAAGTTGTCTGGGAGAAACTCAGTATGTGAGTCTGTAATCTAGTAACAGTTCCCACAAACACTGACAATTTCCTAAGAAATCTTCAACATACTGATTCTAATTTCCTTCTTTGAGGTAGAATTCAAGCCTCTTTGATTTTTGTGTTGTTCATCAGCTTGTGGGATAGATTTTTATGTCTGCTGTTCCGGATATGTACTTGTCTTCATAACACCATGTTTATATCTCTGTTTTCTTTTATTTCAAACGATTTCTTATATTATACCACAAATTATCTTGTTCTTAAATGTTATATCCAGACTGGCTGTGTGACTTAACCATCTCCAAATTAATCCACAGGTTTTTAAACCGTATAGCTCTGTTTCTTCCTTCAGTTAACTTTTTAGTGTTCTTTTTGCATTTGCAGTTTGCACTAACAAGAGTCCTACAGAGCAAAACCAGAACAATCTTTACTTTACGGGAATAAGTCTACAGAACTTTGCTATAAAATATTTTTGGTCAATTATCTGTCAACTATAATATGGTGCAAATGTAGGGAAAAAAAGAAATCCTTGTCTATTGAGCACTAAGGTACAGTGTAAACAATCGAGTACCTTTTCATATATCATTAAATAAGCCTTGTTATTATAAAATCACAAGACCAAAACGAAGCTGAAGATGCAAATGCTGATTCAGCAATGAAAATATTTGGTAGATAAGATAATTGCACGACCAAAGATCAAGAGAGAATTGCCCACAAATATACCAAAGTCGAAGAAATGTATGCTCTAAAAGTCCAACTTAAATGAGCAATGTCAACGTCCCCTGGGATCTTAAATGTGTCAGATGCACCAAATTTCTTCTGCTCTTCAGATGAATCTTCATCGCTATCTTCATCTCCTTCATCATGACTGCTTGTTGATGAGGGATCATGGATGCTTTTAGCTTTGCAATCATGAGTAGCAAGCATGTTGACTTGGCCAAGATGAGAGATTTCAACTTCTACAGTATCATCATCTTCCGGTAGGGGTTGCTTCCAGGGCTCCCCATCAATCCTCATGAATGTATGGTCAGCAACACCTTTGTGGAACTCAAAACGGATTCTTCGTGCCTGTTTCCAAAAGAGAGCCATAAATTTAAGGCTACATTAATAATTCCTAGACTTGGTATATGACATAATTTACACACACCAATTCACCATACTAATCGAGAAATAGCATCATCTACTTGCTCAAAAAAGCAAGGATCCTAAACATCCTTAGTAAGTAATTAGATGATATCATTAATCATAAATCATATATCTTGAATTTACTTTTCATGTGAACAATTTCAGCAAACCTGTGCAAGACGGGTTCCATGACCATTGGGAGCAAGCAAAACAAGCCCATGCCAAGCATCTCTGAAACCAACAACCTCAAGAAGTCGATCATCTACAAATGGAGGAGTCAGATCTCTCTATAAATAAAGGAGAAAAAGTAATTCATCAGTGTCCTTAGAGTGTAATCAGTCCGTAAGAAATTAATTACTTGCTGAAACTTAATGCAAGTTAACAAGCAAACTGACATCACGCCGTTTCTTGATATTTGGTGTCCCCCAAGGACTCAGCCCTCCAGAAAAGCTGGGCAAGTTAAGGCATACAATCGACCTGATGCTGTTAAAATAAAAGAGGGCAGCAGAAAAAAATAAAGTGTTAAGGAAGATCAAGAATTTAAACAGAAGATAACATCAGATTAAAGAAATGCATGCCTGCGTTGAAGTTACCTGGAGAGCATGTTGAGATCTTCCCATTGACCATGTCTTTTCATGATCTTAACCTTGGTGAGCTGAGCAATGTTCCTCCAAAACCAAATGCATGCATGTCCATTGTTTTACAGTTTAAGTAGAGATACAGGAAAAAAAAAAAAAGCCTGCAAAATATTATGTCCTAGGATCTAACCAACTAGGACAATGAAACACACCATTACTTCTCGTGTGCTCTTATCCATTTCAAAATATAATTTGCTTGAAACTGTATTGCATGTATGACATATCATATTCATATATATGTTTTCCTTTAATTGAAAACTTCATAGGTCGAGTGAAATAAGAACCAAAAAATTTAACTGGATTAACTATAAATGTTTCGCAAACACACATGAATTTCCTGCAGATAGCAAGACTATAAATGTTTTGATAAAATATTTCAATGGGGAAAACCATGAAAACAGATAAAGAGTAATATTACGAGGACTAAAGTAGCATATATATAACTACTGTAAGTTGAAGAATTTAGACTTTGCAGCATCTCATTATTACAAAAATGGAGATTACAGTTAGCAGAAAATTAACTGTTACAGACGACAAATTTTACGGCGTTACATAAAAGGAGATTACATGGGGGAAAAAAATCATGTGCTAACTCTAATGAAAATCAATTTTAGTTAAATTTCAAAATCGTTAAAAACCAAACACATGCTAACATAATTAGAGGTAGCCATAACCTTAATGAATAATACTGCAACTACCAGATACAAGTACACAAAGATGAAAAGCATTTTAAGATTTTTATGAAATAAAATGTCAAAATGGATGTCTCATATAAGATAGAAAAGAAGCAATAATAGTTTCTTAATCAAATAAGCAATTTTCCATACATACTTTGAAGAAGGATGAAAAAGAGAAGCAAAAAACCACCCTTGTGTGCAACCAAGCCTTGCATATGTACTCTGGTTCCCAAAAAAAGAAAAGGAAAAAGGCAATAGTTAGAAAAGCAGCAAGCAGTAATTATTACCAAGAATAATATATGATATGCATAAGCAAGACCAACCCATATTCTGAACAATACTGCACGTTCATACAGGCTAATTAAGCAATGTTTCTCAAGATTTTATGGTAGAAAAAAATAATTAACCATATAACTTAGAGGCTTTGTCTTTAATTGAAAGAAAATTCATGGCCAATTTTCCATCAAAGAATTTCACATTTTTTATAGATCTAAAAGTTTCAGAGACATTATAGAGGTTCTATCATTAAATGAAATTCACCAACTCTGGCAATAGAGATAAAAAAATTGAGCAAACACAAGTCAGAATATCCAATTTCATCACTAATCTGTTATATACCACAAAACTAAATATATCAGTCACCTCCCTAGCTTTTTCTGAGAAAAAAAATAATTACAATGCTCCACATCATTATTCTGACAATTTGATCCAAGATATGCTCAAAGAGTCTATTCAACCACAAACTGTCAAGTAATGTTCTTCAAACAGGAGTATGAAAAAAGCACTCTGCAACTTACCAAGGGAAAGCAAAAAAAAAGTAAAATAACTTGTCAATGGATATCCTTTCAATTAGTTCTGCTTGACAGCTTATGGAAACTGACCATATATGTGGATGATGACATAAAATTACATTTTGTATTCTCTCACTAGAACTCAACACAATAAGCATAAACACGCTGCACATGTGAAAGATATTCCATTTTGTAATTGCAAATTGCAACATAATTCCTTGTCCATCACATACTGCTTATATTTACACCCTTCATCTAGAAATTTAATAAAGTCATAAGCACTGAAGTACTTCCAACATGTTTCAATGTGAAATCTCGATCGGTAGAGTAAGAATAAATTTTCAGAATTTGATCCCACTGACTGATAAAACTATCAATAACTCAAATTTAAATAATGCAAGAGCCTCAAAATAATGTACTCAGCAAACTAAATAAATGGGAATGATTTTATTAAGAATCAACCCATTGCCATACATAAAGCATAAGGCATTACAATACCTGATTAACTAACTGATTTTTAAATTTTTCTGGATGCATCTTTCACTCAGAATGAAATGCATATGATACTTGAGCAACCATCCCTGTTAACAACAAAAGATATGGAGTTGTCAAGCCACTGATTTTATTGAGAACCAAAGGTTTAAAAATGAAGAATTCATCACTAAATGTAACACCCCCAAATAATTTGAGTCATAAGAATGGCAAGGGAAGAAGTGATAAAAAGAAGAATGAAAGAATGATAGGAAAGAAAAGTTTGTCTTCATTCTTTTATTTTATGATTAAAAACAAGATTAGTGTGCATGGCATGGTAAAAAAAAACCAACAAAAATCCAAATATTATCCATTGTAGTTCAGCTTCATAATAGATGCTAAAGGACATAACAAGCCTGTGAAACAAAAATTTAAATTGATGTTCACCACAGATTTTATGTTTACTTCGCTTGCTTATAAACATATATATGTTGTATGAATTATAAATATCAGGACTCCTTTTAAAACATATTATTATTAAACAGCTGCATTCACTGAGTCAGATGTTCATTGGTGAAACTGCTCCAATACTCAACGAGCAGAAAATTTGTTAACCCAGAGGTCAGGAGCAGATTAAGGGTGGGGGAAATGGGGGCACTTGCCCCCACTGCCTCACCGATATTTCAATGACAGTATGTATTTTTTTCTGTTATTTCCTAACTACCACCACTTCTCCTTAATAACTCCTGTATCATGATCCACAACGCATACAATAAGTGCACGTTTGAACTCCCTAAAATTATATCCTAGATCCATCCCTTCTAGAGGTACATTAGAATTTGATAAAGAAAATAAACAAGTATTACTAATCAATTTACGGCAATTTTCATAAAAAGGAAAAAAAAAACTATAAGATCCAATAACTTCGCAAGCATGATGACTCTTATCCTGTTCAGAAATCTTACCCATGCTAAAGTAATTCCAGAATCCCCCACAAAACGTATGATAACCTTCCTAAGAAGGAAACAAAAATATTGCTTGTAAGAACATACATAATGTGATATATATCCTAAAAAAGGGGATAAAATATAGAAATAGTCAAATAGGACTCAACCAGCACAGGCTGAGTATCATATGGCACATTTTGGAGTATGTTTTAATACCATGATTTCCAGTGCACCCTTGGTAAGAGTTCAGAAGAGGCTAAACAGTAATGCATAAATGTTCAGCTCTGGGAGGCAGAAACTCAAGTTAGCACAAAAGGCACAAGTTCAAACATTTTAACAAAGAATTTTCATTCAATCCCTTTAAGAACATAGTTTCTGGGTATGAAATAACACTTTTTTATGGGTATAATGCACACAAGTCGCTGTATCTTGGTTCACCAGTAGAAGGGCCCAGGAGCAAGTTATAGAGAGTACAAAGGCAAATGTAGATAGACTGCATACCTTGTTGAGTTCATCAGTTGGAGAAACACGTTGAAATGCATGCAGCGAATGTGGTAGCTCAAGAGGTGCAATGGGGTCACAAGAACCCTTGCAGGGTGCCCTCATCCTCATTAGGATATGCCAGCTTTATCATATAAGGCCACATGGGAAACAAACATGAAAGCAAAAAATGAAATGAATAAAATAATCATAATTCATATACTTATTTATTGTCCCTTACATCTCAATATTTCAGCCAAGGAAATAGAAACATACAATATGTGATAAAAATTGACATTTGGGAACGAAAATCTACTTAATGGTCTAGCTTAAGAAAAGCAAAATTAGAAGTTGTGAAGAAATGTTATATGAATTTGGTTAAAGAAATCTGGAAGTGTTTCTGACCAATGATTTTTCAGAATTTAAAAATGCTGATAAAGCATACAAGCAGTTTTTCAAAATAAGTAATATGGAAATCCAACTTAAAATGTATATGGCGAGAGGAAAAATGGGGAAAAAAAAAGAGCCTTGTTAACTGACTTGTTGATTTTCATTTCCTTTGCTTTCAGCACTTGTTTCAGAAAAAACACCACAGAATTACAATATGTTCCAGGATTCTTCTTTCCCTGCAAATAAGCAGTTGCATGTCATGATCTGCTTCAAATTTTCACTTCTTAAGTCCTCTAAATGAAGATAGTGTAGACAGAAGAATGAACATAATTAAATTATTTCATAAATTAGAGACATACATGCAAATGCATAAGAACAGTTCTTTGCAGAAAAACAAAAATCTTCAAGTAGAAAAGAACAAATGAGCTGCCGAAGTGTGTATCCTGACCCGAGTGCTAGTTTAATGAACACAATAAGACACAAACAGAAGAAATTGAAGAACAGCAATTTAAAGAGACACAAAATCTCACCCAACCAAACGCAAATGGAAGATTATTTCTAGTTCCCAGAGGCACAGTGGCAATTGGAGGTGGATGGGGGAATTTGAGATCTCAAACAACTCCCAGAAGCCAGCCAGCCGTTCCATCACCACCTGCAACCTAAGGAATACAAATTAAAGTTAACTAACCAATAGTAGTGTACATACATTAGCATGTTTGAATTCCAGGACCTAATGGTTGTTTTGAGAGAATTGGGTGAAAAAGAAAAAACTGTTTGGTTACTAAATGGAGAAGGAAAAATCTGAATTCTCAATTCCCTTCAAAGGCGAAAATCATTTCCCACCAAATTGGTGGGAAAGCAGGGGAAATCGAAATTCTTTCTTTTTCCTTATACCATTTAGTAGCCAAATATGCTGTAAATTTTATAAACATATAGCTGAAAAATGGAAGGCTTTTGCCAGAAATATGAAATGGCAGTAGTAATTGAAGCTTACAATTATTCTGAGTCTCTGTTGAATCTCAATAGCTAATTGACTTCGAGACTAGAGCATTTCAAGATTGATATAAATTGTCCGTAACACCTTAACAGGAGCCTCCTCCCCTAAATCAAACACCTGAATAGAAATATGCAACGGATTGAGTCGAAGTCCATTTGCATAACAGAAACAAATTAGGCATCTAAAAACAAACCTGTTTCTCATTGAGCAGGGAACGATAGGTAAGGAGGAGATCGCCGCCGAGCTGACCAACGCTCTTGGAGTTGATGAAGACTAAAACGGGACACTCAGGAGGAGCTAAAGAATCATCATGAACTGATTCAGGTTGGAAAATGAAAGAAGGGATTCGAAACTCCTTCAGAAAAGAATCCAGATCAGAATCTGTCATGGTAGAATCCATCTGCATTCACAATTCAGGGAAACCTTACAAGATTAGTTTACATGGAATTGAACAAAAAAAGCCACCCAATTTTTTTCTGTTTGGTTGGTAAACAGAAAAGGGAAATCCAAATTCTCAATTTTCCTGCGAATCATTTCCCACCAATTTGGTGAGACAGCAGACGAAATCAAATCAGAAGGAGAAGAGGATTTACCTGGAAAGATGGAAATTGGAGAGTGTGTGTGAGTGTTCAGTTGGTTGTTAGAAAAATGAAAAAACGGATCTTTTCACAAAAAGTAGATATAAAAGGGCGCCATTGACTGGCTACTGAACTTTTAATTTGATGAATTGTGATTTTGTGAATCCGAAGCACTTTAGCTTTTGCTGCATATTCTCCTCAACCAATGCAATATTGATGAAATTGGATCGAACCAATCATGTAGAATGTAATTCTGGGATAAGGGTACTAAAGAATCCAATAACGGGATTAGGGGGAGTGAAACAGATTGCCACTGCAAGCTGTTTGGTTGTTAATCAGCGCCAATAATTATCTTCTCGAATTATATAAGATATTTTGAGAAATTCTGTGCTCTGAAATTTTTACACATGCAAAAGATATATGCGAATAATTGGAATAATTGATATAATTTAGAATCAAATCTTTTAATTTTTACAATTTATTATCAAAATTAATAAAAATATTACAATTTGATATCCAAATCAAAATTATAATTAAAAAAAGATGATATAACATGTTGACCGGCTGACCAGCTGACACATCATCTTATTTGATTGGAATTTTAATTTGTACAAAATTGTAATATTTCTAAAAATTTTATTACCAAATTATAACAATTAAAAAAATTAATATCAAATTATAAAAAAATGATGAAATTTAGCATTATTTATATATTTATCCCAGAAGATATATACTATCTCGTATTTATTTATATTTATCATTTTATCTTTCATTTAGTTTCTTATTTCAATTTTTTTTATATTTTATTTTTCTTTTATTTTAAAATTTTTATCATAATATGTTATTATCATATTAAAAATATCTATCAAATTTTTAAAATATTAATTAGTAAACAAAATATAAATGAATCAAAATTCAATTAAGAAGTTAATATGACAAAATGAACTGTGAGAGATGGGTAGATATATGAATGACAATGGGTACGGATTTCGTAGGTATCCGCATTTATCCGTATCTGTTTAAATTTTAATGAGTAACTACATTAGGATTTTAGGACAAGTTTGAATAGTAATTTTTAAACCTGTTACAGGTTTTGGTAAAATACAGGTAGAGACCCTAAGGTATCCGCTACCCGATTATATATATATATATAATTTATTCTATTTAAATTTAATAAATGTAATAATACAATTAATTATTTTTTATATATTTCTAAATATTGATGAATTACAAATGTAACGAGACTTTGAGATTGAAATAAATAAATAAATAAATATATATATATATATATATATATTGTCATAATGGATAATATATAATTTTATTGCTTTAATATTATTTTTGAACAAAATTATTTTAATTTAAATGTATTGAATTAAATTTTATGTTTTATTTTATCATTTTTATTTAATTTTGTAATAATTTATAATATATTGTTTTTATATTTTTAAAAATTTTAATTATTCAATTAGTTTGAATTTTGTTTTAGTTTAAAATCTTGAGTAATAAACAAGTAATTAAACGGGTTCAGATATTAAATGGGTATTGTTAATCAGATTTGGAACGGATACATCTATTAACATTAAATTTTTAACGGATTTAAGATGAGTTCGGATAATGGTATATATAATAGAGTTTGGATATGACAATTTTCGTTGAAACCCTACCTATTGTCATCCTTAAGTAGATATGTCTTTATCTTGTTTACACATCCATGCATAGGTATATAATCGTAGCAACATGACATGTTAAATAAATGTTAAAAAAAAAGTGTTAAATGAAGAGTTAAGTCATATTTGTTCTTTATGTCATTTCACATCCTAAAATATATTTTTGTTCAGTTTACTCTATAAAATCTGTTTTTGTTCCATATTTTTTATTATATTTTAGAAAAATGTAATATTTTGCTCTCTAATATCAATATATCATTTGTTATGTCAGCATTGAGAGACAGAATATTTTATATTTTTAAAATATAAGAAAGTAATATAAATTAAAAACTAAATTCAAAGATAAATTGAAAAAAAAAATATTTTAAGAGATTAAATACAAAGGTCGGCTTGTTCCTTAAATAAAGTTAGGAAACAAGTTGTGATATTTAAATAATTTTAAAAAATACCAAAATGATATTTGTCTAAATAATAATAATTCTTGTGTAAATTTCTTAGTTTATTTATATTTATTCATAAATCAAATATAAAAAATAATTTTTATTTTTATAATGATTTTTTAGTATAGTTTTTTATTAAAAAAATATAAATCCAATAAAATTGAACCAAACTAATAATATATATATATATAATAATTTTCTAGTATTCTAAAATTACATACTCTTTAATGATTTACACTCTTCACTATATCTTTTAGTTCTTTATAGAGAAACATATTAACTTTAGTACTTTTTCATCACTTCGTCTTCATTACATCAGTAGTTCATTGAATTTTTTTTGCATCATTTATTCTTCATATTGATAGAGTGAGTATCAACTAATTCATTTTATTTTTTTAGATATTTCTTATTTTATTATTTTTTTTCTTAGTCTAGTTACATATTTTTTCTACTTTGGTTGCGAACAAACAAAGACAAGAATAGCTTTAAAAAATCATTTTATCAATTGTAATTTAACTCCTCTTGGCATAACTAGAATTCCCTCCAATTACACTAAGGAGACTACATCCATGAGTTTCAAAATCGTGATAAATTTAAAATTTATTAATGCACCATGGTCATGATGATTTAATAAAATAAAACAACAATGCATAAATAAATAAAAACTTCCTTAAACTTTAACAAAATACAAACACTGTCTTCACCAACCGAAGTTACAAAAACATTACAAATCATATAAAGAGTTACAAATATATATGTCCTTCATGCTCGAGATATGTACAAATGTAACTATTCCCAACCCTTTGAATACAAAGCAAAATCAAAAGAAAATTATGAACATATCACCTCCCCTATTATTGTCCCTTTTTACTCATTTGCGGCTTTATCTTCTGTCAACTCTTCTATCTATCTACAATCTGCATGGGAGATAAACATCCACACATTGAGCAATCTTGCTTAATGGTACATATAACCATGCAATCCACATGTATATACTGTTGGGTTTTGAAGACATAATAAAATTTTTCAAAACGCAAAGCAAAGGATACACTTATGCCGCTAAAAGTAATTAAACTATCATATAGTAAGAAGATTATTACATTTAATTCTTTGAGTTGATTCTTCAATTTTTCACCTTGTCAGGTTGTCGTAAACAACAACAGTCCAAGTGGATGTGTCTCTCATGAAGTCCATACGAAGATTGAAGAATGAAATCTATAAAGGTGATGGTTAGAACACTCACAATGTGCTAGCAAAGATGAAGTGTTCTTAAAAGAATTTTTTGAGAGAATTAACTTTTAATTCATTGAGGCTAATTAATTTTCTACTCAAAATTAATTTATATATGTCTCTAAAATTGCTCCTAGGATTTAGAGTCCAATTCGAACCCAAATTTGATTAAAAAATCAAGTGACATGAAAATAGGAGCAAAATTGGGGAATAGTGGCCAATTAGACCACTATATTGTTGCCAGCCATTTTTGCGCATAGGCCTACTGGGTAGGCCCAGCTGGCTTGGCCAGCGGGCCAGCCACCCCTACAAGGGAATTTTCCAGAATGTTTTCTCAATCCCATCATGATCTGACCCCAAATGTTTTTCTCTCAAATTTTGGATCCTATCTAAGACCATTTTACTCATTTTTCACACCTCCAATGCGTGTGACCCATTAGGTTCCCAGTTATGTTGGCTACCCGAATTAACAATTAATTCGAGCATGTTATAAGCGGTATCAGTAACACATTATGACCCCTAATTGACCGAAAGGTCAGTGGATTGACTACGAACTTTTCCACAGACAATATTTATGCAATTCATCTTTTCACCATTCTATGCCCCACCTGGTTCAAAGCATGGACAATGTGTCAGCTCCTGTTAGACTGACTACATCAAACCTAATCCAAATGATGTTAAATCTTGTCCTTGATGCTCATTACTCTATTAGATATGTCATTGATGACCATCTTCATGACATTTCTACTATGGCTAGAGATTCCTGAGGAATGACCCCTATAAGAGGCTATGCGTATATTCTCCTTCTATCAGGAGTGATGAATCCTTTATTGGCTACCTAGTTACCTTTGAATACCTCGAGTTGTACCCAATCACCACCCTATGAGCGACGTCTATAAGGTAATAAAGAATGGAGTTAAAGCATAGAATCAGTATCTAAGATATCCTTGAGTACCTCAAGTCTAAAGATATTTGCACCATTGCTATGATGAGATTATCATTGACATTTAATTAGATAATTCATATGATTGTCTCATAATAGGTCATCTAATATACTTGACCACTTTTAGCAAGCATAATATGTTAACTCTAAACATCTCATGTCTATAGTTTATGAGATCAACTACTTGATCAAATCAAGGAGTATAACATGTACTAGTCTATCTGGATTGATAATATCCTATCTTATTAATCATATAATTAGGGATAATTTAGATACTAACATAATTACACATGATAAAAATCTCATTATCATGATCTCATCATGATTTCCTTCATGCTATGTTATGTATTAAGAACTTCATTAATTGATTCAAGATCACAATCAATTCATAAATTAAATGAACATCAAATTAATGAAAATGACTTTTGTTAATTAAATAAATTTGTACAATAAGTGCTAAAGACGATTGCCTCTAGAGCACTTCTCTAACAATCTCCCACTTGAACTAAAGTCAATCACCTATATTTAATTCCATATGTGAGTACATGAGAATCATATTTCTTTTGGGGAAGTGGCCTAGTCAAAGGATCAGCTATATTCTGTTATGTAGGCACTCTCTCAACCTTTACAACATTTCTACCAATGATTTCTCTAATCAAATGGTATCTTTTGAGTACTTGTTTGGACTTCTGATGAGACCATAGCTCATTTGCTTGCACAATGGCTCCATTGTTGTTTTAATATAGTTGTATCAGGTCAACAATGCTAGGAACCACTCTAAGTTCCGTGATGAATTTTTTTATCCAAACTGCTTCCTTTGTTGCCTCAGAAGCTGTAATGTACCCTACTTCAATTGTGGAATCAACAGTCATCTCCTGTTTGGAACTTTTCAAACTGACTACTCCACCATTAAGTGTGAACACATAACCTGACTGGGATTTTGAGTCATCCTTGTCAGATTGGAAGCTAGCATCAGTATACCCACTTACAATAAGGTCTCCATCTCCATATACCAAGAATACATCCTTAGTCCTTCTTAAGTGCTTAAGGATATTCTTGATAGCCACCCAATGACCCTTACTAGGGTCTGATTGGTATATGCTCATGATACTCAGAGCATATGATACATCGAGCCTCGTACATATCATAACATATATGATTGATCCTATAGTCGAAGCATATGGGATCAAACTCATGCTAGTCCTCTCATTTTGTGTCTTTGGACACAAATTTTGAGAGGGTAATACCTTGGGTTATGGGAATGAATCCTCTCTTGGACTGCTCTATGCTAAACCTCTTTAGCCTCTTGTCTATGTATATAGACTGCAAAAGACCAAGCAACCTTTTAGATCTATCTCTATAGATCTTTATTCCTAAAATATAGGTTGCTTCTCCAATGTCTTTCATGGAGAAATTCTTGGATAACCAAATCTTGACTAATTGCAAGACTGAGACATCATTTCCCATTAGTAGTATATCATCCACATATAACACAAGGAATACGATTGCACTCCCACTGACCTCTTATACACACAAGGTTCATTTGGATTTTATGAGAAACCAAACTCTTTGATTGTCTCACCAAATCGGATGTTCCAACTCCTAGATGTTTGCTTCAATCCATAAATGGATCTTTAAATCTTATACACCTTTTCCACCATCTTTGGATGTGAAGCCTTCTAATTATGTCATGTATGCATCTTCGGTAAGGTTTCCATTAAGGAAAGCCATCTTTACATCTATTTGTCAAATGTCATAATCATAATGAGCAAAAATGGCTAGGAGTATCCTTATGGATTTAAACATAGCTATAAGGCCAAAAGTCTCGTCATAGTCAATTCCTTGTCTTTGACGATAACATTTAACTACTAGCCTAGCTTTATAGGTAACCATGTTACCCTTCATGTCGATTTTCTTCTTGAAAAGCCATTTGCACCCAATGGGTTTTATCCTTTCGGGTGGGTCAACTAAAGTCCATACTTGGTTTTCATACATGGAATCCATTTCTGACTTCATGGTTTGAAGCCATTTATCAGATTTTGAACTATTCAGAACTTCTCCATAGGTTGTAGGTTCATTATCTTCTATAAGTAATATGTCATTTTGTTCACTAATGAGAAATCCATATCTCTCAGGAACAATGCGTATCCTACTAAACTTACAAAGCTCTTGTGCTTCAGAAGGTTGAACTATTATCTCATATGTATGAGTAATGGACTTAGGTTTAGGGATTTGATTTACGTTTAGTTGATCATCTTGAACTTCCTCAAGCTCAACTTTGCTCCTACTATCTCTTCTTAGAAGAAACTCTTTCTCTAAGAAAGTAGTATGTCTTGAAAGAAACACCTTTTGCTCCAAGGGGTGGTAATATTGATATTCATATGATGATTTTAGATATCCCACAAATAGACACCAGTCAGACTTAGCTTTAAGCTTGTCTGACATTATCCGCTTCACATAAGCAGGACAACCTCAAATCTTATGTATAAAAGTGTAGGCTTCTTATTATTCTATATCTCATATGGAGTAACATCAACTAATTTCAAAGGGACTCCATTTAGAATGTAAATGGTAGTCACTAGTGTATAATTCGAAATCAACTTAGGGAGTTATGCAAAGCTTATCATAGACATCACCATGTCTAACAAGGTTCGGTTTCTCCTTTTAGTCACACAATTGTGTTATGGTGTATAAGGTGGAGTCCATTGGGATAATATCCAATTATCTCTAAGATTGCCCTAAAACTCTTGGCTTAAGTATTCACCACCTCGATTTGATCTAAGTGTTTTAATACTTTTGCCAAGTTGTTTTTCTACTTCATTTTTGAATTCTTTGAATTTTTCAAATACATCAGATTTATATCTCATAAGATACACATACCCAAATCGTGAATAGTCATTGAAGGAGGTAATGAAGTAGGTATAATCACCTCAGGCATGTATTGACATTGGGCCACATACATCTGAATGTATTAGGTCCAAAAGCTGATTGGCATGTTCACTCTTTCCTTTAAAAGGTAACTTTGTCATCTTGCCTAACAAGCAAGACTCACATATGTCATATGATTCACAATCAAATGACCCTAAACTATCAACTTTGTGTAGCTTAGTCATCCGCCTCTCACTAATATGGCCAAGGTGATAATGCTATAAAAAAGATGATTTAGGGTTATCCATTTTTACTCTTTTATTATTATCATTGATATTATATATTGGATTTGACATATTTAATATGTAAATTGCATTACATAATGTACCACTAGCATAAAGAATACCATTTAACATAATAAAACAACTATTGTTACTAAAAGCCAAATGGAAACCATCTTGATTTAAACTAAAAACTAAAATAATATTTTTAGTCAAGGTGGGTACATAAAAACAATTATCCAAATTTAAAATAAGTCCACTAGGGAGGGTCAATATATAGATTCCTATAGCTAAAGCTGCAACCCTTGCTCTATTTCCAATGTGCAGGTTCGACTCTCCTTTGTTGAGCTACCTACTATTAAGTAGGCAGTGCATATCAATACATATGTGTGAGCCACAACCGGTATCTAATACCTATATTTTATTATTGGAAACAATATTAACCTCAATGATATAAATACCTGAAGTAGATGTAGCATCAGATGCCTTCTTCTTCAAGGACTCCAAGTAGGCCTTGCAGTTCCTTTTCCAGTGGCTATCCTTGCCATAAAGGAAGCAAGTCCCCTTTAGGGTAGTCTCTTTGGTCTTCTTCTTGGCCACACCTATTAGAGAAGTTCTCTAAAGGCAATCACCTTTAACATTTATTGTACAAATCTATTTAATTAATACAAGACATTTTCATTAATTTAGAATTCATTTGATGTATGAATTTATAGTGATCTTAAATCAATTAATGAAGTCCTTGATATATAACATAGCATGAAAGAAATCATGATGAGATCATGATAATGAGATTCTTATCATGTGTAATTATGTTAGTATCTAAATTATCCCTAGTCATAGGATTAATGAGACGAGACATTATTAATTCGGATAGACTAGCACATATTATATTCCTTAATTGGATCAAGTAGTAGATCTCATAATCTATAAGCATGAGATGTTTAGAGTTAATATGTGGATGCTTGCTAAGAGTAGCCAAGTACATTGGATGACCTTCTATGAGACAATCATATGGTTATTATATTCAAATGTCAATGATAGTCTCATCATAATAATGGTGCAAATATCTTTAGACTTAAGGTACCCAAGGATATCTTGGATACTGATTTTGTACTTTGACTTTACTCCTTATTCCCTCATAGAGGTTGCTCATAGGGTGGTGATTAGGTATAGTTTGAGGTATTAGAAGGTAATTGGGTAGCCAACAAAGGATTCACCACTCCGAATAGAGGGAGTGTATACCCATGGCCACTTGTCGAGACATTACTCAGGAATCTCTAGCTATAGTGGAAATGTCATGAAGATGGTCTTCAGTGATATGTCTAATAGATTAATTAGTCTCAAGGACAAGATCTAATATCACTTGGGCTAGGTGTAATGTAGTCAATAGTTGACACATTGTTCATACTCTGAACTGAGTGGGGTATGGAATGGTGAAAGAATAAATTGCACAGAAAATGTCTATGGAAAAGTTCATAGTTAAACCACTGACTTTTCGGTCAATTAGGGATCATAGTGTGTTGCTAAATACCGCTCATGACTTACTTAAATTAATTGATAATTTAAGTGGCCAACATAACCGGGAACCTAATAAGTCACACGCATTAGAGATGTGAAGAATGAGTAAAATGAATTTGGATGAGATCTAAAAATATGAGAGTATTATTTCTGGTCGAATCGAGATAAGATCGCGGAAAAAATTTCTCAGGGGGGTGCCCAAGCAGGCTATGTGCGCAGCAGCACAATTTGCTACTTAATTGGCCATAATGGCCATTATTCCCACTAACTTTTCATTTTCTCTTCTCTTGATTTTTGCTCTATCAATCTTTTTTTTTTTGGATCTATAAGACCCTAAAAGATAAAAAATAGATAAGGAAAAATTTTTGGGAGAAGAAAATATTTTGAAGACAACATGAAAAATTGAGAAAAATTAAAGAGTTTAATTTTTACTCTCAAAGGAACATACACCATTGCTAGCACTTTAAGGGATGTTCAAGCCATCTCTCTAGTAGTTTCATCTTCTCATCTTCGAGTGGATATTGTTAGAGACAATCCAATATAGGATTGTTGTGGTTTTCTATAACCCAACAAGATGAAAAGTTGAAGAACGAATCAAGAAATTATAAAGGTATAATTTCTAAATTTTGCTTTGTTAAATTAGTTTTAATTGGCACATGCCGATTCTCTCATTTTGAGTTTTGAAAAATTTTAATTTCCGTTGCATAATATGTATGTGATACACATTCAAAACCCTTCAACGCCTCCCTTAGGCTTCGTAGACAGCTTCTTCTTCTTAGAATTAGAAAAGTCCATCAGCATCACAACCTTACTATCCTTCTTGATATAAGGCTCAGCTGTCTTGGGCAGATTGATAAGCTCGAGGATGGATGTGGAAATCTTGTTCATCCTATAGTTAAGCACAAACGGTGAATAACTATGGGGCAAACTAGAAAGAATCTAGTCTATACTTAATTCATGATCCATCATAAAGCCCAGCTGATCCGATCTCTCAATAAAGCCACTCATCTTCAGTATATGTTGCATTGGAGATGTCCCCTCAACCATCTTGGTACGGAAGAGCTACTTAGAGATCTCAAACCTTTCGGATCGTGCTTACTCATTAAAAAGCTCCTTAAGATGATAAACTATGGTATCTACATCCATAGACTCGTGCTACTTTTAAAGCTCCGGTGACATAGTGGCAAGCATAATATAACCTGCCATCTCACTATCATTGAGATGCTTCTTATAAGCCTTTTGAACATCTTTAGAAGCATCAGCAGCAAGGCAATCAGGAAGTTGCTCATCTAAGACATAGCCTATTTTCTTGGATTTGAGAAAAATTCTCAAATTCCTAAGCCAGTTTAGGCAATTATGCCCAGTCAACTTATTTGACTCCATCAAAGATCACAGATTCACTCTTATAGTCGTGATGATGATTCTAGCAACCTAGATGTAAAAGAGAACATGGTAGAATGTACATGGAATGCATGATTATTAGGTCTTTAATAAATTGTATTATGGCTCCAACAATTTTATTACGAACCCATAGCCATCACTATGAATCCAAGAGAATCTATTTAGAGGTTCTCCTAGTGGATCGATATCCAACTTAGCTAAGAATAACCTTGAGGAAACTTAACAAGCCTCCCTTAGTTTGGTTGGTAGGTATATGATCCATACCAATTGCATTTCCATGCAACTACCGAACCTTGTGCTATCAACTTATTGATGTGTGCATACTCATTATGCTATCAACTCTTGATATATGTACATCTCATGTACACTTACCCAAAATCACCTCCAATATACATTGACCTTAGTGCAAATCTAATAAGTCAATGATATCGGTTAAATCCAACCCATTAATCCTGAAATCGAATTTCAATGGTTTGAACATATTCTTATATAGCGAGCTTGAGGCAACTTAACAACTCAAATGGAATGCATAAGATTTAATTATTTATTTAGCAAGAGATTTTGTTAATTTAGTCTCATCTTATTTTAGCATGCATATATACATTCATCATCACAAGAATATATAAAGATAGTTATTTTAACTATATAGTATGATTATAGACATACTAATGTCAATCCCTTGAGTGAAAGGGAGATTGACTAGGTCTCACCATGGTATATGCATGAATTACAACCCAAAAATAGAAATCAAATTCATATCTCTAAGTCTTCTTACTTATGGTATCATCTCCTTTACTTCTTGCTCCTTTGTATCTCCATTCTATCTTAACCTATATAATCTAATTACATATTTCAAAATATAAAACCTCAATTTATATCTTAGGGAAATAAGATAAAAAAAAAATACACGAGAAAGAAAAAAAAAGAAGAGAGGCAGAGACATGTATACCCTGTTTACCATAAAACAAGAAATTAACCATGCATGCTCAATCACATTGGGCTAAATCCATAATCATTCATCATTCCTTTCCTTACACCCCTAGTATACATTCTCCAATGCATAAAATAAATGTAAAAAGATAATGACAAATTTGGATTCAAATTTAAAAAACCAGTTTCAACACTTGAACTGTAATTACCTATTTATGTCAATTGAGCTAATTTTATTGTGTATCCAATTTCGATATGGGCTTTACCATTTAATCAAATTAAATTAAAATCCACATTTCTAGAAATTAATTCAGTTCAAAATCCAATTATAATGATGTTAAAATTAAACAATTTAATTTTATCATACATACCACAATCTAGTCATACTATAAGTGAAATTATTCAATCTAAATTAATTCAAAACTAATTCTAAAATTTTACAAAAATTCCAAAAGTTCAAATTATCATTCTAAGCATCTTTAGATTAGTTAAAACCAATCAAAATAGTTTTGGCATAAGCCAAAATTATCAAGACTAGCGAATCAACCACTAGACACTTAAAACGATCCATTTGACAACTATAATTAATTTGGAAATTCAGAATTGAATAAAATCTTTTTGGCATGCATCAAACATCAAAATAACATCTTAAATGTCATATTAAAAATATTAGAGGTGCTGGAACCGAAATATACACATACAAAAAAAATCAAACAAAACAGCCTTGCTCGTTACACAATAACAGTCCCGGTTTTATTAATAGTTTGTAAAATTAATTAAAACGATTTCAATTAATTCATGGACTATTCTGGGGCTCAAACACATTCATAACATATAATGGATTTGAAATGGTTATTGGCCATTTCAAAAAAGCTGTTAATGGGCACGTCCTGAGTAGGACAAAATGTAATAATCAAAAAATTTGAATTTTGAATCGTTTCCTGAGTGGGATATAAAGAGGAGTTGTAACAGTCAGAAGGGGGTTTGAAAGTCACTAACGAGACAAATAATTGCCCTATCGGGATTCCTATCCCTAGCGGGAACTACACGTAAGAGAGAGAATCAAGAGGCAAATGAGAAAGAAAGCTAAGATATCCTATTGCGGCATAACATAGATGATCAATATGAATGTTTTTTTTTATCATTTGAACCTTAAAGTTCATTAAATTGAACTCCAAGAACACAAATACTCAAAATTTTGCATACAAGCACATATAGATCAAATAAAGAACATCACTTTCATATCAATCAATCAAATATCATACAATTCACAACATTGTGCTTATGCATATGAATGAATGTAAATGCATGACTTAAAACATTTTAAATCAATGTTCTCCCATAAAACATATCAAGCTCTCTTTTTATAAAACAAAACCTTTTATCATTGAGAGGTTTCGTAATTGGTTATTAGTGTCAATAAGTTCTAATACCACATCACTATGTTGGACATAATCTCTTAAAAAATGATGTCTAATATTAATATACTTGCTCCTAGAATGTTAAATGGGGTTTCACATTTGATGGGAATGTGATCAATCATTTGGCCATAGTTCTTGAGTTGTTGTCTCATCTAAAGAACTTGAGTGCAACAACAACCTGTCACTATATATTCTACTTCAGGGGTGGACAAGGCAATAAGAACTTGTTTCTTGCTAAATCAAGAAAAATAAACATTCACCAAAGAAGTGAAAAGTTCCGGAGATGCTTTTTCTATCCAAAAGGATACCAGCATAATCGGCACCCAAAAAACTAATGATATGAAATTATGTATTTCTAAGATACTATAAACCTAAATGCATGGTGCTATAAAGATATTTTAAAATCCTTTTTTCTGCATGCAAATGTGATTCCTTAGAACATGATTGAAATCTAGCACACAAGCATACACTATAGATAATATCGGGTCTAGAGGCAGTTAAATAAAGAAGTGAACCGATCATACCTCTATAAAACTTTTCATCAATAGCTTTGCCCTTCTCATCCTTGTCCAATTTAGTTGATGTGCTCATAGGGGTCTTGGCATTCTTGCATCCATCAATTCCAAACTTTTTATCAACTCTTTTGTGTACTTAGTTTGGTTGATGCCATCTTTGTATTTCTTGTTTGAAGTCTAAGGAAACATTTGAGCTCTCCCATCATGCTCATCTCAAATTCCCTAGTCATACACTTAGCAAACTTTTGGCAAAAATTTTCATTAGTAGACCCAAAGATTATGTCATGAACATAAATTCAAATAATGAGAGTGTTATGCTTTTTAATGAAAAGAGTTGTATCCATATGTCTTTTAGAAAACCCATTGTCTAGAAGAAATGCACTAAGCCTTTCATACCAAACTCTAGTAGTTTCAATCTATACAAGGCCTTAGTGAACATATAGATATGGTTTGGAAATACATGATCTTTAAAACCAAAAGGTTGTTCAACATAAATTCCTCTGATATAAAATTGTTAAAAAAAACACTTTTAACATCCATTTGAAAAAGCTTGAAATTCATGTGGTATGCATATGCTAATAAAATATGAATTGCTTCTAATCTTGCCACTGGAGCAAAAGTTTCATCATAATCAATGCCTTCCTCATAGTTATACCTTTTGGCAACCAATCTAGCTTTATTTCTAGTGATGTTTCCTTCTTCATCTAGCTTATTCCTATAGACCCACTTACTACCAATAATTGGGTAGTCTTTAGGCCTTGGAACCAAGGTCCAAAACTTATTTCTCTTAAATTGGTTGAGTTCCTCGCATAGCAATCACCCAACTCTCATCACCCAAAACCTCATCAATGGACTTTGGTTCAAATTGAGAGACAAAAGCAAGACTAGAATCAAGAAGCCTGGATCAAGTACTTACACCTCTTGTAGGATCACTAATGATTTGCTCATTTGGATGGTTCTTTACAAACTTCCACTCCTTTGGTAGCTCATTGGTTCCTTGCTCTTAGACATGAGATTATTCTTCCTCTTTATGTTGCTCTTCTTATTCCTCATCAGGATTATTCTTCTTCGAAGATTATCCAATCTCCCCTTGATCAAGATTAAGGTTCTCCATTATGCCTATAACATCATCAAAAGGAATATCTTTGCCAAGATCAAGACTACAAGATTCATCAAAATTAACATGCATAGACTCTTCTACAACTAATGTTCCTTTATTGAAGACCCTATAAGTTTTGCTAATGGTAGAAGATCCAAGAAATATGCCTTCATCCGATTTTGAGGCAAATTTTCCAAGGTTGTCCTTGGTATTCAATATAAAACATTTGTAACTAAATACTTTAAGGTATGAGATCTTGGGCTTTCTTCCATTCCAAAGCTCATAAAGGTTTTATTTAAAATTGGTCTTATGGAAACACAGTTTGAAATTTAACAAGAGGTATTAATGGCTTCCGCAATAAAGTAGGTTAGTAAACCATACTCATTAAACATTGTTCTAGACATCTCTAACAATGTTTGATTTTTCCTTTCAACTACCCCATTTTGTTAAGGAGTTCTTAGCATGGAAAAATCATGTTAAATACCATTTTCTAAACAACAATTTTCAAAAAGATCATTTTCAAACTCTTTGCCACGGTTGCTTCTAATCTTAGATATAATATCCCTTTTCATTGTGGACCCTTTTAGCAAAGTGCAAGAAATTTCCAAAAACATCACTTTTATGAGTTAAGAAAATTACCCAAGTTTACCTAAAGTGCTCATTAACAATGACAAATGCATAATGTTTACCACCCAAGCTAGCAACTCTACAAGGACCAAATAAATCAAAATGCAAGAGTTATAGAAGTCTAGAAGTACTTACAATATTTTTGAGCTTGAATAATGATTTATATTGTTTCCCACTTTGACATGGTTCACAAGCCTTGTCTTTCAAATACTTGACCTTTGGCAGCCCATCTACTAGCTCAACTTTGATAAGGCTTTGAATTAAATTCATGCTTATATGTCCAAGCCTTCTATGTCATAGCCAAGATTCTTCATTAATAGACACAAGACAACTAGTGGAAATATTAGTCAACTTGGATAAGTCAATTATGCAAGTATTGTCATCTCTTTCTCCTTAAATATCTCTTGACCATTTAAAGAAGTCATAAGACATCCATTAGAGCTAATGATGACTTGGTTTCCCTTATCACATGATTGACTCATACTCAAAAGGTTATGTTTGAAACCATCAACAAGCGTCATATCTTTTATGATTGAAATACCATTGAGTCCTATGTAACCAATGCCAATTACCTTACCCTTAGCATTGTTTCCAAAGGTAACCTTACCTCCATCTACACTTTTGATGCTTGTGAAAAGGCTCTTGCTTTCGGTCATATACCTTAAGCATCTACTATCCAATAGCCATATGTTTTCCTTGCTTGTGGATTTAAGGCATACCTACAAACACAATAGTTCAAGTTTTGTTTTTAGGTACCCAAACATGCTTGGATCCTTAGGGGTTAGTCTTTGAGGAATCCCAATGGGATTTCCTTATCAAATAATGTATATTGATGTGCCCAAACTCCATGCAATAATGACATTGCTTAGTCTTGAAAGACTCTTGCCATCTTACTTGGGGTTTTAGCCTCACAACCTTCTTGCTTGAGGCATGAAAAGAAGAGGTGCAATAACAAATACACTCATGAGTAGTGAGAACTTTCCTAGGTGCATGCTTCTTGCAACACCATCGACTTTCCCATATGCATTATGACACGCATTTTATCTGGACATATTCATTTTATAAATATCTTTCACACGAAACACATGCATACGTAGGAATTTCGGCGTGAACGTATTCACGAGATAGACTTAACACGGGTCGGTTTATCGCAATAGGACCAAGTCGTACGTATCTAGTTATAATTTAAATAAGGACAAAAGGTATTGAAAATTAATTAAATAAAATGATTAAATTTAAAATAAATGAAATTTAATATAGTGAAATTAATTAAAGTAGACAATTCGACTAGATAGTATTTTGGCATTAAGTACATGTAAATATGTGGATAAAATAATAACAATAATAATTAATTTAATAAATAAATAAATTATTATTTATTTAAAAATATCAGAAAAGTTAAAAAAAAAGGGAGAGAAATCAAAAAAATTAAAATGGGACAAAGTGGCTAAGTCAAAGAGGGCTGCTGCCTTATCCCAAATTCCAGCCATAGTTCTCCTTCTTCTCCCCTTCATTTTTCTTCAAATTTTATCTCAAATTCCAGCCATATTCAGACCTTCATATCATAGGTAATTCATGTATTCTTCTAGTCTTGCTAATTTCTTTATTAAGAATAGATGTTGGAGATCTTATTCATACAAGTGATGTAGTTGGATTCTGTTTTGGGGGCAATATATTGATGCCTCATTTTCTTCATGTTAAAGGTTGATTCTGAAGAAGCACAAAACACCAAAATTGTAGCTTTATATCTTAGGTTTAAGAAATATAAATGGTTTTTCATGATTTGGTGTCTGTGGAAAGATATGGGCATCGAACTGGAACTGGTTCCATTGAAGAACCTAGCTGAATCACTTTCTATTTTGATTCTGTTTCTATATGAAAGAGTCGGTATTTGAGGAAGCTCAAAACATGAAAGTTGTAGATATAAGTGTTATCTAGTTGTACAAAGAAATTTCAGCACCAGATGATAGGCAGATGTTGAGTTATGGACAAGAGAGTCATTCATGTTCCACATTTGAGCTGCCTGCTTAGTATCTTGGGCAGGTCCAGTTAGTCATTGCCAATTTTGAGGTCCTTATAACATAATCTACAAATGGTCAAAACATGCAATTTATAGGTACAAGTCTTAGCTAAATTTTGGAATAAAGTTCACCTCAATATATTATGTATGCTATGAGGTATAGCCTTTACAAATCATACTGGTGCGGACGTCAGCCTTATTTCTGACCAATCATAGTTACCCTACCATATGAGGACTTTAGAAGCAGAATGGATGAAAGTTACATGAAAAATGTTCCATTTTAACATATCTATGTTCATACAAATTTTTATTCAAATATGACTTACATGTTGCAAGATATGAAGAAGCAAAATAGGTGTCCCAAAACTGCCTAAGGTAAAAAATAGGGCAGAGAACAGAATATGTTTATAAATTGCATAAAATATTCCACAATGGTTCAATTGTCACGAAATTTAGATATGTGGTAGCCCTACATGTTAGCTTTAATTAGAAATAAGAATCATACAAATTGGACTAGTATAAAAAAAGTTATAAGCTAATGAACACATGAAGGTCACACTGCCATTATACCAAATCCTAGTTAATGGTCCTTAAAATGCATATTTCAATTTGTTTAAGTTTCACTAAGTTTATTTAGCTACCAATTGACCAAGTATATATATTCAATTAGGTTCACAGCATATTGGAGGGTCTCAAGGAAGTGAAAGACAGTAAGTTAGAGGCTTAGTAGTAAAAGGAATGGTGAGTTTAATTATCAAATGAATTCTTTGGTACGTACTACGTGTAATGTGATTATTACGTGCTACATGTAATGTGATTATTACGTGCTACGTGTAATGTGACTTGATTTGCTTTATTTGAATTACATGATTGCTATGATATGGCCAATGAGACTGTATTGGATGTAAAGTACATGTTTGGATTACATGTATACGATTTCTTTGTATAAGGCAAAGGTTGACTGAAATGTATAATGATTGTTGCAAATGCATATGCATATGCATATGGACGTAAAAGGCGTTGTGACTAGCTAAATAGCATTGAAAAGCAAAAGAAGAGGCCTATGCCCCAAACAAATGTTCAAAAGAAAAGACCTATGGCCTAACAAATGTGCAAATGTTACAAATGATCAAGCTAGCTAGCAAATACAAATGTTCACATGAAAACCCTGGACAGTGTCTGTTTAGCCTGGTCACAACAATAAGAAAATGACATAAGCATAAGCAAATGTAATGTTTACATGAATTAATATTATTTATATTCATATGATATTAATAAATAGAATGACATGTAAAATGTGTATGAATAACGATTATTACTTGTAATTGCAATTGGCTTGGTACTTTAGAAAGCTTTTGATAATTATTGTCATTGAGTTGCAACTTATCAAATTGCATCATCTTTCAGGCAAAGAAGAGTAATTAGCTTATTTTGGAGGTGCATACCATATAGAAGACATGGATCACAGGTCACCGGTCGAGCCTCACCAATCTCTCTCCTTGCATTGCACATATGTATAGGGACATATCTTTTATGTTTTGGACTGTATGTCTGTACACGTATAATATAGTGAATACGCAGTGATGTGATATATATATATATATATATATATATATCGTCATGCTGTTATGTTTTGCTGAATTGCTAAATGCAACAAAGTGAAATGTTATATGATTCAAAAAAGAAAAAAAATTTATCCCTCATTATAACAGGACTATGTCTTATTTTATGCAATACATGATAACATGATACAAGTATAAGTGATAGCCACGAGTATAAGGTGTTACACTTCTTATACAAGAAGGCATGAGTGGCCTTTTGAGATTTTCCTCTTGAGGCATGTGAGCCTTTACTACATTTTCTTTGAGTAAGGGCTCTTGTGTGTGACTTGTTCTTTGCCTTGGAGGCAATTACCTCAAGAGAAGAGGTTTGTAGTGTAGATGCCTTAATGAATATGGTGCTAGGTGTAGATGATGATGATGCACCATTAAAGCCCAATCCATGTCTCACCAAGGAAGGCCTTTGGGATATATTGAGGGTATCTAAATTCTTCTTCCCTTTTTGAAATTTAGAGATAAAGAATCTCAACTCCTCAACTTCATTTTTCAAATCATTGTTTTTAATAACACATTAGTTAAGGGTCATGATGAAAACTCATCTAATGACTTCTTAGCTCTTCCACAACCTTTTGAAGGTTGGATATATCATCCTTAAGTTTGGAGCTATCCTTTTTATGAAAATTAGTCTTCTTTTTATATCTTTCTACCTCTAAACTCATGACCTCAATGAGATCATCATCATCATCACAAGAATGTAAATCAAGAGAGCAAGAAGTAGAAGTTACCTCATTAGAGTTGTCCTCTAAAGCCATAAAGCACAAGTTTGATACATCTCCATAACTTCCTTCATCATCACTTGATGTATGATCATCCCATATAGCTTTATGACCTTTGTCCCCTCCATCCTTATGAGACTTAGCCTTGTACTTCTTGAGATTAGGACACTCGGATTTAATGTGGCTTTTCTTCCCACATTCATAGCACTTCATGTCCTCCTTGTTTTTGTTGAAGTTGGTGAGGAACCTTTGAATCTTGAAGCTCTTTACTTGTAGTTCTTAATAGTCTTATACTTATTGACTATCATCTCCTTCATCTTTCTTGAAAGTATGGCTATCTCTTCATCCTTCTTCTTCACTTACCTCATCATCATTAATGAGCTCCAAGTCTTGAACCTTATAGGAGGTAGTGCTTGCCTTGAGTGCAAGAGATTTTTTCTTCTCCCTTTCAACCTTAAGCTCTTTTTCCTTAGTAAGAGCCATCTCATGAGTAAGATGCTTACTAATGAGCAAATTGGTAGGAATGGTACTCATGTCTTCATTAACTCCTTTAATACCCGCCACTCTTGAGCCATAGTCCTTCATAGGAGACTTCTCAAGATCTTGTTGTTGACATCTTCAAGGCTTGTGTGTCTTCCATATTTCTTCATGTCATTGATGATGGTGAGAAGGCAGTTTGTCATGTCAGTTATGCATTCATTAGGCTTCATCTTGAAGAGCTCATATTCATTTATTAGAAGTTGAATCTTCCTTGAACAAACTTGTTTGGTGCCTTCATAGTAGTTCTCCAAAATCTTCCACATACTATAGGCGGTTTGACAATGTTGTACTCTCTCACATTCTTCAAGGGAAATGGAGCTAGTAATAATGGTTATAGCTTTCTTATTCTTGCCATTGGCCCTCTTATGTGTCTCAATCCAACCATCTCTTAAAAGAGGAACTTCTTCTCCTTTAGCATCTTTCGTTGTTGGAGCTATGTATTCCTTGCAAACCCTCTCCCGTACAACTATCTCTTTACTATCCAAGTAGCTCTCCATTCTAAACTTCCACAATCTATAATTGGAACCATCAAAGAACGGTTTGAGGCTTTGAATCTTTTGTTGGCCATTTATTGATCTTTGCTAGTGCTGATTAAGCTTGAATGCTAGATCTTGCTCTGATACCAATTGTTGCCCAAACAATCACCAAGAAAGGGAGATTGAATTGGTGGAAAATTAAAAAAATATTGCATGTAACAAAGTAAATGAGAGTTAGGGAAATAAGGAGACACAAAATTTATAGAGGTTCGAGTGTTAACTAACCCTACTCCTTTCCTCAGTCGCAATTGGGTATTCACTAATCTAATACCTTAGATTACAAATAGAGTTTTAACTAGTTCACTCCCAACTAGGTGTTTTCCCAAAGCTAACACTTAATCCAAAATTTCCTTGTGTTTTAATGGCTTACACAATAACCAATTCCTTATAATTTGGCTCACATACAACCTAAATACAAGATTACCTAAGCATTTAAGGCTAACACTTGAACCCTTACAAACAATTAATAAATGAAAGATTGAGAAAACAAATTGCAAGAGTTTTGGCACTTAGAAAGTTGTTAGATCTCATAAATGGCCTTTTGGTAGAGTATTTATACTGATTACCCACCAATTAGCCGTTAAAAATAGGTGTCATAACCCTCCATAATGCCTTCTTACAATTACATTTAATACTGCTTGAAAAGGCAATGTCCTGATTAAGAAATTGGGTGCCCAGGTCGAGACATTCCATGTGTCGTCATGAGATTAGATGATAGATCTAATGGCTAGTCCCTAGTCAAATTTTCTAATCGGGAGATACTTATCCCGAGTGGGATATTGATCTGAGAAGGTTGACCTGTAGCTTTGACTTCTGAGAATTGAGCATCTCCCATGCAGGATAGAGGTTTGGTCAACTTGGCTATTTTAACTTATGATGATGACGAGTTATCTCCTAGTTGAACCAACTTCCAACTATCATGTCTTTTCAAATTTCTCAATCATGACACCTGGTGTCCTAGATGGGATTGTACTTATCCCGATCGTGGCAATTCATTTTCTTGGGCAGAATTCTCTACTGGAACTCAAGTGCTATTTGACCAGGATAGGAGGCTCTAGTCCCGAGTAGGATCATTGTCCCGAGCGGGATAATTGTATCCCGGATTGGACATACACATCTTCAGCCTTTGAATTAGTTGTTCACATGAAAAATGAATTCCAATTGACTTGGAACTTAAAATACTATCAAAACAATACTAAATGGACACATTTGTAACATTTAATTTGACTGTCAATATCAAAATAGAGATTAGTCACCCTAAGGTCAACATAATCTAACTATTAATTTTTATTCTTCTTATTCTTATAATCTAGCTAATTATAAATATTTTTTTCTTACAAATATAACTCCTACTTACGAATTTAGATAATTGAATTAAGCAATAAATTTAGATAATTTATTTCAAACATAAACTTTTTTATATGATAATTTATATCAATTTGGTTCAAGTTCAACCTTTTAAGTTGTCTCTAGCCCAAATTTTCAATTAATTAAATTTTTAGACCGTTAATATACCTACTATTATTATTAATTTTATAAGCTTAATTATCTTATCCCTATAAAACTATTATCCTCTTCATACCATAGTTCTATGCTCAAAATCCATATCAAATTCAACCATTTCAATTTTGCTAAATCAAGTTTAGCACTACTATAATATACAAAAACTACATTCAAGTTAAAAAAAAATAAAATAATAATGCAATGTCATTTTAGTTTCAAAAAAAAAAAAAAGCAAGACAACACCCAACTTGGAACTGCACCGATGGGAGATGGGAGGTCGCTACAGCTACGCTAAATGACGAAGATAAAAGATGGGAGTTGTACTTGCTTCGCAAAATGCCGAGATTGCACCAAACTCTAGGACTACACGAGAAGGATGAGAGTTTGCGAAGGGCGCCGATGGACTCCGAGAAATTTGATCTTTTTTTGTTTAAAAGCAACACATGTGGTGAAAGAGAAGAAAATGGGGAGACGGAGTTCTATGGTATTTTTTTTTTTTTTGAGAAAGAAGAAAGTAGAAGGAATTGAGAGAGGTGTGGAGATATTAGGGCATTTTAAAGACCGGATGCATCTAGTCATAAGAAACCAGACGCATCTAAGACAAATGAAACAATGTCGTTTCATTTGTCAAAGTATGATGCTTCTGGTTTCTCAAAACTAGATGCATCCGATGCAAGTGAAACGATGTTGTTTCATTTGTTAGAGTCAGATGCGTTTAGTTTCTAAAAACCCACATAAAATCTCCATGAAATGACACGTTCTTTGTTTTTAGCGCGAATTGGGAATTTTTTATGTCACTCAGATGCATCTGTTAATTAAAATAGACACATCTAACTCAAACGAATACGTCTATTTTGCAAAACAGATGCATCTGATATCTCTGATGTGTGCTTTTCTATAAACAAACATATGATCCTAAAGGTTGAGAATTTATTTACAAAAATGCCACTGTGCGACCTTATGTGTCTATTTTTTATATAACAGACACATCTAACCTTCGCATAAGGTATATTTTGTACTATTGTGAGTTTTCTTATGATATGATATTTAGGACCTTGGGGTTATATTTTTGAACTAAAAAATTTTAAATCTTATTATAAATGAAAGTTAATATATGATAGTTTTAACTATAAAATAAAAATAAAATAAATGAGGATTATCATATCTTGAGTTAGTATCTTCAATCCTACTTCTTATATAGAAAAAAATTAAATTAAATTTGAGGCTTACATTTGTGCACAAGAGATCTGAAGCAGATCAGGGTGAAGAATGTGTTTTAAAGTATCTACAAGGGTAGGACAAGCAAATTGGGATCACAAGCATGTTAGTGTTTCACGCACATAAAGCTAAAGGTGGACCTATCACTAGCGTGGTCATAAAGAAGGCATATGGGCATATTGGCACTAGGAGCTGAGCCACTAGATGCGAGTGTGCTGGAGAGCATGAACTTGTGGGCATGTGGCACTAGGAACTGGCTAGCCTATTCACAAGCGTGCTAAGCTGCACAGGTGTATGGTGTTGGGGGGTTAGAGTTGCTACTCACGTGTAAGTTAAAGAACATAAGCGTGCAAGTGGATGTTGAGTTGCGATTTGTTTTATTTAGTCATGTTTTGTTATTTTTTGACTCTTATCAGTAGGGTTATTTTTAGGATGCTATAAATAGGTCATTTTCATTATTGTTGATTAGTTTTTTTATGTTATTTAATAAGAATTCTATTTTCTTTCCAAACCTTGGTATTTCCTACTGAAATCAACAATCTTTGATATCAATTTTACGGTATTCGTGCATGAATCAATAGATTTGATATTATCCCGCTATATTAGTTGGTAGGTTCCATTATGCCACTATGAAGAACGAAACATATAGAGGAAGTTTATGAAAGTGAACTGGACCAAAGAATGAGATGGATGGAAGAGAGTTTTGAATAGATGATAGAACAGTTGACGAAAAGGATGAATACACTTATGGAGAATCAGAATAAAATGTATGAAGAGCACCATGGTAATCACCATAATTACTATGGTGGTGCAGATGGAGAGGACAGTATAGATGATAGGGAGAATGAGTTCTTTGAAGAGGTATCATGCAAGCATCATAGGCTTGTAGTAGAGGAAGATAAGAGGCGATGAGAGGTTGGAATGAGGACTAAAATTCTCGAATTCCATAGCAGTCCTCAACTAGAAGAATTCCTTGACTAGTTAGCCATAGTTGAAGAGATTTTGGAGTTCAAATAGGTGGCATAAGATAAATGAGTGCCTGTAGTAGCAACCATGTTGAGGGGTAGAGCGACGACATAGTGGCAACAATTTAAATTGACTTGGAATAGATTAGGCAAGTCGAAGATTATGACTTGGGAAAAGATGAAAAAACATAGAGCTACCTTTTTGCCATACGAATTTCAAAGGGTGATGTAACAAAGGTTGCAAATTTTGAAACAAGGCAGTAGATTAGTGGATGATTATACCACTGAATTTTATCATCTAATTGCCCGGAATGAAATACAAGAAACTGAAGATTAGCTAATGGCTCGGTATATTGGTGGTTTGAGGATTCAGATTCAGGATACAAGCAATTTGTTTGATCTAGTTTCCATTTCAAATGCACATCAGCGAGCCTTGATGGTTGAAAAGTGGATAAGGAGTAATAAAAATTCAGGTAACTTCTTAAACCCAAGCAATGTTAATAAAATTGGTAGTAGTAGTGTGGGGCGTATAGGTGGAGATAATGATGAGGCTACTAGTGCAGTTAAACAAATTGCAGGGGGGCTAGTGGTAGCAGTAGCAATATTAAATGTTTCGGTTATGGTGAAGTAGGCCATAAGCAGTCATATTGTAAGAAAGTTGGGAATAAGGCTTTATTTGTGGAGAATGACAAATCTGATGAAAGGGATGTTATGATTACTGATAACCCGATTTATGATGATGGGTAAAAAGTAGAAGAGGAGGTTTTAATAGGACATGTTGGACCTTCTTTGGTTGTTAGGCGATCTTGCTTAATAGTAAAAGCTGCAGTTGATGGTGATTGGCTAAGGGGCAACATTTTTCAATCTACCTACACTATCCTTATAAGGTAAGTCATTTTATAATTGATGTTGTAGCTATAAAAATCTTGTGTCTGAAGAGATTATCCAGAATCTAAGTATCAAGTAAGAGAAGCATCATAAACCTTACAAGCTAGCTTAGACTAAGAAGAGTAGTGAGGTAACATTCACTAAATGTGCTTTTATTTCTTTTTTGATATGCATGAAATATAAAGAAGTTGTTTGGTGTGATGCTATTGCCATGGATGGATTTCATTTGTTATTGGGTAGACCTTGGTAGTTGATAGGAAAGTAATGCATGATGGTCGCGCTAACACTTATAGCTTCATAGGTGATGGCATAAAAATTATATTAGTTCCTAGCGAGCAATAAGGAGCTAGTACAAATTTGTAATCCATGATTTGGGTTAATAAGGGATTGTATGATAAATTTGGCTTTAACCAATTCCAAGCATAAGCAACATATAGCTAAGAAGCGTGGGCATATGGTATTTGATGTTGGAGATTTTGTCTATGCAATTTTGTCTAAAGAACGATTTTTAGCTAATGATTACAATAAATTGTCTGTTAAAAATATTGGACTAGTTGAAATTGTTAAGAAACCAATGCATTTGTATCATTTGAAGCTACCTAGTCATATTCACACCTCTGATGTTTTTAATGTGAAACATCTTCTTCCTTTCTATGGTGATTCTTCATATGATGATGTTATAAATTCGAGAGCGAATTTCCCCTACCCCATATGGAATGGTGCAAATTAGGTTGAAGAACATGCTCTAGAGTATCTATATAGGTAGGACAAGCAGATTGGGATCACAGGCATGTTAGTGCCTTATGCACGTGAAGCTAGAGCTAGACCTAGCACTAACGCGGGTGTGACAAAAGTGAACTGGTGTGTAGGCGCTGGGAGCTAAAGCCACTAGATGCAAGTATGATGTAGAGCATGGACATTCAGGCATGTACAGCTAGGAGTTAGCTGGCTTGTTCACATGCGAGCAAAGTTGCATGGGCATATGGTGCTTGGGGTTGGAGTTACTGCTCACAAGCGTATTGGAGAATACGAGCATGCAAGTGAGTTGTTGAGTTACAATTTGGTATTTAATCGTGGTTTGTTATTTTTGGACTCTTATCAGTAGAGTTATTTTTAGGACATTATAAATAACTCATTTTCATTCTTGCTGATCAGTTTTTTATGTTATTGAAAAAGAATTCTATTTTCTTTCCAAATTATGGTATTTTATATTGCCTATTTTCTAGTATTCGTAGAATCAATAGGTTATAGAAGATCTAATCCGGTATTTGTGCATGAATCAACAAATTTGATATTATCTCGCTGCATTAAGATTATTTCAAGTATTTAAGATATGTTGGGTAAAAGAAGAGTATCTTGTTCAAAATATTATAACTTAGGTATGATATTAAGCACCTTATGTATTTGTCTCGTTTTGCAATTTGACGCACGAAATTTTTTTTTTGTTTAGTTTATCTCCTGAGTTCAGTTTTTTATCTACATTGCATCCTTTCATTTTAGAAATGCGTAATCTCTCTCATTTAATGTCGACATAACAATAATGTTACAAATGGTGACATGACATGTTGTTGTGGCATAGTGACATGTAAGCATTAAAGGGTAGAAGGTTACACTTTTCTAAAATGTAATGGAGTAATGTGGACAAAAAACTGAATTTATAAAGCAAATTGGATAAAAAAAAACATTTTTGGAAGCAGAACAATAAAAAGAACAAATATTAGAGACCGAGTATAACTGAACTCTTTTTTTTTTATATAAGAGATACAAAGATAGTATAAAGAAAAAAACTGAAAAGGCATAAAACGTAGTCAGCCCCTTGTAATTATTCATTTTTACTATTTTGTCTCCTTTATAGTTTTTATTCTAATTTACAAACTTATATTTTGTTTTTGGTCCATTTTACCATTAAAAATTCTAAAAAAAAAAAATACATTCAGCCACCATATAATGATGTGACATACAAAAAAATACGACGCATAAAATACATGCAAAGATCAAATGACATATTATAATAGAATTTAAATTTTCATGAGACAAAATAGAATAAAAACCAAAATATAAGGGGCAATTTGGACAAATCATAGAGATAAAATGGTAAAAATAGACAATTATATGTGGTTGGAAATCAAATTAAGAGATCTCAAATGTTTTCTCATTAATAATAATAATAAAATAAAAGCGATACAATATTTTTTCCAAAACATCCTTTAGAAAAACGATGTCATATTTGCAGCATTTAGTTTTCATTTCTCTATATCAAATGTCATTGTTTAATCAAACGACATTATCTTCTCAGCTATAATCAAACGGCACCATAGTATCAAGCCACTTCCCCTAACAACCACACTAAACATCGACTGGCCACACTGGACTATAGTCTATGGCTTTAAGCCTCCTTAGTTCTCTCCCAGCATCCACCCTAGCTTTGAACAGTGTCAAAGTTCGAACACCATGACATAATTCGTCTTTATCCAATATGGTCACCAATAATTAGCCTTCATTTCACCATATCTCTATATTTTCCATCGATTTCCACAATCAATTTTCTCAAAATTTCAATTAATTACACCAATTCCTTTTTTTTTTTCAAATTAATCAAATCTTTATTCCATAGCAGAAAAGGAAGAATAACATCTTAAATTTAGGATTAAAATAGAGAAAATGAAAAAACCAATTACCCACCCAAAATCCTCAGGTTGGCCGAACACTCCTTCACTAAATCTTTTTTTTCCTTCCAATTTCTCACTTTATTTGCCTCCTGTCATCTTGCTTTATATAGTTCTTGCTCTTGAATTTTACAAAAATAGAAGAAGCTCAGAAGTGGATTTAATGGTGATTTTAAAGAGGAAATAAAATGTAAAAGGAGAAGAATAAAAAGGAATCGAAGAGAACAAGGAATTACAATTCTCAGCCTAAAGGAGGAAAGAGAATAAATTCTTACCTCTTACTAAACTTCACCCAAAGCCTTTCTACCCCTTTCTTAACTTTCTTCACAATCAAAATCCACATGCAAAACGTTTCCTAGCTTCTCCAACTTATAGTTTTGACATGCAACCTCATCTCTTCATAGAATGGAACGTAGGCTTTGTTTGGATATGAGGTAGGGAATGGTAGTTAATAGTGATGGGTTTTGATCATGTATCACATACATATAACGCAGCGGAAAATAAAATTTTTCAAAACCCGAATCAAAGGATTATACATGTGTCAATTAAAACTATTTTAACCAAAGAAAATTCAGAATTTATACCTTTATAATTTCTTGATTTTTCTTCAACTTATCACCTTATTGGGTTGTAGCAAACCACAACAATCTAATCTTGGATTGTCTCTAACAATATTCACGCGAAGATGAGAGGATGAAGCCACTAGGGAAATGGCTTGAACATACCTCAAAGTGCTAGCAATGGTGTATGTTCATATGAGAAGAAAATTAAACTCTTTAATTTTCTTGTTGTCTCCAAAAATTTTTCTTCTCCCAAAAATTTTTCCTTGTCTATTTTCTGTCTTTTGGGGT
>CATIWF010039552.1:0-16443 GCA_949630135.1 Balakata baccata | reverse complement strand
ATATAAGAAAACATTCCATTGCATGCATTTCCCTTTAATTTAATAATGATTGTGTTTTTTAAAATTCATTAATGACTCTTATGAATTTAATTCATTCAAAAAACACTTAAAAGAGAATGGGATGAGTTGATATGTAACTTTTTCAACTTAATAAGTGGTGTTGAGTTCAGGCACGGGATATACACCTATTTTAAATATTCTTAAAATTCTGTATCAGTTAAATTAATTTTGGATTAAAAAAAAAGACATTGATGATTTTTCTATGCAATTCATGAGCTACTTAACGAGTTAATTTTACTTTTATTGCAGTAAAATTATAGAACTTTTTTTTGTCATAAAAAAAAATTACTTAACTATGTTTGTATTTCATTAAAATAGCTTTTGTCAGATTTCCGGTGATATCAATTTCCACGTCATACTTTCGATGAAATGTTAGCTGACATATTAGATTTTCGATGCTGCATTAGATTTGTGCTAACCCATAAATGAAAATTAGCTGAAAGTAATTTTAGTAAAATAAAAATATAATTAAATGACTTGTTTAAAACAAAAAAAATTATATAATTTTACTGTCATAAAAACAAAATTCAGTAACTATATATGAGATTAATCCGCTACTTGTTAAACTTCTGAGCGTCATACAAATTAACATAGGATTTAATGCTTCTCCAAAAAAAAAAAAAAAGATTTATATGAGGAGAGACATTTATTCCTTTTCTAATCTAAAACCTATAAGGGCTTTTTTGAGATTAAATTTTAAAAAAATGCTTTTTAAAAAAATTTGTATTTTTAATTTTTAGTTTTGAAAATTAATTTTGATAAAATCACATAAATAGATATTTTTTCCAAAAGTATATTTAGAAAAAATAATTTTAATATAATTAATTAATTAAATAAAAAAATTCAAAACATATTTTTAAAATATTCAACAACAATTCCAAACATCACCAGTAATCATTTTTTTTTTTTTTTTTTTGAGAAGACGGTCATCTTTATTATATGGTGAAGTCGGTGGAGGCGTGCAATTGCGCCCATCACCAACATTATGGTCCGCACCTGGCTAAAATATTGTTTAATTAGTTAGTATTTTGTATTATATACCTCTCTATGCTTAATTTCATCTTATAAAATTTCCAATTCAATTATTTTCTTTTTCTTTTTTGAACGTTGGAACATATTCAGATTCTTATCTTGCTTTTTCCTCCTGAATTGAACATGAGACAGATTTTGCCCAAACTCATACACATATTGCCTTTTCAAACAAAATTCCTAATTTTAAAAAAATGAATTTTTAGTTCAATCTAGCTAATACCAGTGCCTTTTTTCCCCCCTTTTTGAGGAATAGCAAATACAATTTCACAATCAAAAGAGATCCAATTCCAGAGTTTTTCCAAAACCCAGGTTAGTTCACCCTAGCTAGTAGCTAAAGCAAATTATATTATGGACCATGATCCATATAATATTATATACTAAACACGTGTGAGAGAAGTAATAAAAATACAGTGTCAATTTTATAAATAAAACAAATTTATACAGATTCATTTATTGATATAGGTTAATCAGTTATTAGAAAAATATTCATTCGTTTATTGATAAAAGTTCATTTTATTTTAAAACAAAATCAACAGTTATTTTGTATTTTGTCAGATGCTATCTATCTCAATTTAATATTTTTCTTATGCGTTTTGTCACGATTTTTTTTACGTTTTGAGTTTTTTTTTTTTAAATGATTCAATAAATTCATACATACAAATCAAAATACAAAAAAATCCATTAAGTACACAAAAATAAAGTAAATTTGTATTAATATAAGAAATAAACATTTATTAATAAACTAATAAACATTTTTCAATAAACTAGTAAACTCTTAATTCATTTATTATGAACTTTTTCAATTTATTCGCAATAAACTTTTTTATTGAACTAATGAATTTTTTCATTAAACTAATAAACATTTAATTTATTTGTAATGAACTTTTTTTAATGAACTAATAAACATTTTTAAAAAAATTAATGAATCTCTAGTTCATTCGTGATGAATGTTTTCAGTTTTTTCGCAACGAACCTCCTTAACAAACTAATGAAACTTTATTTTATTCATAATTAACATTTTTTAATTATCTAATGAATATTTTTCAATAAACTAGTGAATATTTTTTTAGTTTATTTGTAATGAACTTTTTCAATAAACTACAAATAAACTAAGCAACATTTATTTTATTTGTAATGAACTTTTTTTAATGAACTAAGGAACATTTTTCAATAAACTAATGAACTTTTATTTAATAATAGATTATGAATATTTACAAAAATATCATCATGTGATTGATAACTATGTAAATTTAATTTATTTATAAAATTGTCACTACCTCTTATACGTGTGATGGATTTAGTTTATAATACTATATAGAGCAAGTCCAGTATATAACAATTGAGTAGCTAACACCAATGAGCGATTCACATCCAAACTGGTCCAATTGGTCATAAGAGAGAACCAGCCCAATACAGAAAAGTTTTGTTCAGTTCTTTTTGGATTCCAGACACTCTGGTCCTGCTGCATGCCTGTGATTCATTCTCACAAGCAACTCCATAACAATAATTTGACATGAACAATTATCTAAACAATAGAATACTTAAGTTGAAAAAAAACTGATAGCTATTTTTTTGCTTATTAATTTCTTCTCTACCGAGGAGTGCTTGCTCTGAAGATAACACACCTATGTTCTTGCCATATTTTATTCCAAAATAAATCAATTAGAATTTCAAAATAATTTAATGATTTTTCTTGTCCAAACTCGGACAGATGAATTAAACCGAAAGAACAAGGGAAGAAAAAAGGATTAATGACTGTCAATCATGTTTACAACAGAACTTTTCGGTTTCTTGTCAATTCAAGCCAAGAATATGACCCCCCCAGACCAAACTATAAATTCGATCAAACAACCATATATGCCCAGTATACATTGGCAATTTTCTCCTCTTCTTTTTCTAAACGAGCTGACCAGGAACCTCTCTTTGCTTAAGCGATAAATATAAGGAAGTCTTATATAAAATCAAACTTCCTTATATTATAACCTTCAAAACCTGTCAAGAATCATCAACAGGATCCTTTCAAGTCCTTGGTAGTGAACTGACCTCTCATTCATCCCTTATTAGTACAACTTGTTGAATCCAGAAGGCGGCGAAGACTCGCCCAATTTAGGGAAGAAAACTTCCCTTTCAAACGAGACTTGAAGGCAAGCCATGACCTTAATTAATGATCCCCAAACTAAAGGAGCGGAGCAGAAGGCATAGACGAAAACTGACAAAGCTCTCATAACACCATCAGGATACCAAGGGCAAGCCATCACCAGAAGCACACCAAATATTCCTATCCAAGGAGTCAAAACAGGTAGCATTGGCAGCATAAACGCGTTGATTGCTATCGAGCATAGAGCAAATGCACCAAGCAAGTATACTGCCCAGCCTACTAGTGGATGTACTGTACAAGGAATAATAAAGAAGGGCAGCACATAAGCTGCCAAGATTGACCATATTGCTATCAATTTCAAACCAGCTTGTATTAAGGAAATGTTCTTCTCTGTTCTTCTATAGCAAAGCTTCGAGATATTAGGTCGAGCTAGACGTGTTACTGCTATTATTCCTAAGTAAATTATGGACTGAATGAATACCATGGGCATCTCTGCTGCATATCTGCAGGAGGAATTGGTGTCACTTATATATGTTTCTGCAACTATTTAATTAGTTGCTATGAAAATGCATAAGATAGAGATTTTAATTAATTACCCAAGATTTTGACGGCGTTGTTCATGCCACTTAATGCCTAGAGGCAGAACAGGATATGACCACCAGTACCATGGCTTCAACCATGGTGCACCTGGGAAAGTAATCACACTATTAGGCCCGCATGGCACGTTCCATCGGAGTTTGAGGTCTGCAGAAAGCAAAACAGGAACACAGAGTTAGAAAAACCAAAAGCTATTAACTGAATAGTATAGATACATGATCTAAAAAATGAACTCACAATAATAAGAGGCATCCATTTGGTAGCCTAAAGGAAGCCTGTAAAATCCTTCAATTTTAGTGCCATTTGCAGGAGGATAAAACATTGGTTTGTCAAGCAGGTCCGGGAAGTAGCCGCCGATAAAACCCTGGTCTGCGCCATCTGGGTTATCTTGCCTGATTTCCAATTGATGAAGCATATCTTTAAACACCACCTTTGATGGCTGCAACAACAATGTCATAAGTTCAACTGAACAACAAGGAAGCTATAGAAAAAGGGTATGAATCAGAGATGGAAATTACCTGCAAAACAAAGAGGCCGGTATGGAAGATGCAGGGATTGATGAAGACTGCACAGAATTGCCCACATTGGAACAACTCGTCGGCTTTTCGAAGGAAGAGGTTATCAGCATCAAGCATAACCACTCTGTCATAGTCAACAAGGTTCCATGCATAGAGTTTGTTCATTGTTAACTTAAACCTCCTATCAAAATTGTCTTGATTCTTGTATGGATTATCCACATTTTCTACTCTTACTACCTTTGCTCCATCTTCTTGTTCCCTAAAGAAATCATATAAAGAAATAAATCATACCTTGAATCTTACTGAATTACCAAATGGGGTTTTACACTTTTACTACAGTAAGAACTTTTACCGACAAAAAAAAAATCAAATTTGATCCAAGTTTTAGAAGTATTTCAGTAAATATGTATATGGGCTAGCACATGGAAGTGATTCTGACAGGTACTTAAAATAAGACACAAAGTTGACTTCTATATTGACAGATGCACATTTGATGACTGGGAAAGACATTTAATAAGAATTAGTCAAATAATCAAAAAATATTTTCTTAAATCTAAAGTTTCTAAACTATTGTAGGCGGTGGATGGTCACTCCACCGCATAGCTATTTGGTTTGGTGGGAATAAGTATCTGAATTACACCTATTTCTCTGATTATCAGGCTTATTTTCAATTTCCATATATATATGTGCAAATATCTTACTCCAGTTGATAAAGGAAAAAATGCTAACACTTATCTTATGCTTGATTGGTGGATATTTATTAAAAAATTGTTTTGAATACAAATTAATAAAAAATTATTTATATGATAGTTTTATTACAAGTTTGGTCTATAAAAAAACTATGAACCTAAAACTAATGATTGGCAGATTTAAAAATTTTTTTTTTTTATTTTAGCCATCCAATATTGCATTCACGACGTTTAGACTCATCAACAGGGTAAAACGCTCCTTCAAATTTAGAAAGTGCTATATACTCAAACTAGAACTCAAAACCTCAACTTAATTCAAGGAGAAGGGACCCTAATATTACATCACACCTTTAAGGGTTCAACTTTGCTACCATTCCAAAAGTAATTATGTAACTAAGACTTGCTAAAACAAGACAATATAACATGAATGAATTCAATTTTTTTCCTAGAACGCATTAGTAAATTTATAAAACAAAAGATGTAATCTTTAATGCAGATTATAGAGAAATAGTCCCCCTGCAGAAGGAAACAGTCAAACAGACTGTTTAGATCTGAATCACAACCCCCAATTGCTTCTATTTAGGATATTATTCTCTCTCTGTTTTTAGTGAAAAGGATATGCCATAATATAAAAATTGGGTTCCAAATAAGATTTCCACTTCCATGAAATGGTGCCAATTAAAATCCAAAATCAATACCAGAGGGCCCAATAAGAAGCACACAAAACAAGCATTATCTATATATTACTATTTAAAAAACTTTAACACGAAGGAGAACACAAAAAACGACACGATCAACGTCGTATTGATCCTCGGTGCAAGATAAGAACCAGATAAGTGTTTGTCAGGTAATGGAAGCGTAGTTTTGCAGAGGACAAGACTGGACGGTGCATTTATTTATTATCTTTTACACTTGGAAAGCTAAGCCCAAAGTCTCACTAAACTACGCCGGTTTCAGGCGCACATTAGCAAACACTTTTTTTCTTGGAGAAAAAAAAAGATACGAGACTTACAGAGCATGAACCCAGCGGAGGGGGACGTCCATGGAGGCAATGACGACGAGATCAGCGTCCACGTGGAGCCTAGTAAGGGATCTGATTAAGACACGTGTAGCTACGTAGAACTCATAGTCCCTTGGAGTCCCCATGTACATCATCGTTGCGTAGGCGTTTCTGTGCCGCTGCTGCTGCTGCGGCGGCATCCTCATCTCTCCAAACGCTGTCGTTTCATAGAAAGCCAAAACAAACAGCAGCAAAAACCAGGGGTTTATCTTCGTCTCCGTCCAGACCATTGCTCTTCCTTTCTGGGTCTTAAACAAAAAGATAAAGCTGAACAAACAAATCAAAAAAGGCAAAATCTCTCTGTATAAATGAAATGGGATTGCTTTAAATAATCACTAAAAGTACACAAATAATAAATATATATAAGATATCTCTCTCTACTTTGGGGCTAGATTGCAGCAACGACAATGAGTAGATATGGCAATGGCTGTTGATCATATATAATGGAGGAAGAAGAGAGAAGGACGAACTAAACTATTAATTGTAAAGCAGAGAACAGAGAGGAAGGAAACACAAAAGGAAAGCACTTAATAAACTCTTTCTTTTATTTATTTATTTATTTTTTAAGAAAGCACTTATAATTTAATAAATTAATTTTATTTATATATAAGAGAAAAATAAGTATATAAATAAATTTCTTGCTTAATCGCGTATTATCCAATGGGAGAAAACTAAAGATCTCAGCCGTTGGTATAGGACAAAGGCCTCTTTAGTTGGCTGATAAATTAATTTCTTAGAATGTAAAATTAATAATAAAAATATAATTTATATTATTTGAAATATAAATATATTTTTATATTAAGTAATAAATAAAATATAATTATATATTATAATTAAGATAATAAAAATAATAAAATTTAATTAATTATAAATAAAAATTTTAAATATATATATAAATAAATTTAATATATTAAATAATATATAAAGCAATTAGAAATATATTATATATTTTTTATTTAAAAATAAATATTATTATTAATTTAAATATTATTTATAATTATAAATAATTTATTAATTGAAAAATTCAATTTATATTAATAAATTCAAAAAATTATTAATTATTTCTAAGAGCTGAAGCAAATATTTTTAAAAATTTGTTGGAAATAAGGGTGATCTACATAATTGACTCCACCAAAATATATATATATATATATATATATATTTTTTTTTTTTTTTCTTGATCCCACTAATTTCTAAATCTACTTGACCTTATTCTTATTCAATTTCATCGCTCTCACTTTCACCCTAGCCCTAACTTCCTCTTAAAATAAATCGATGTTTCATTTTTCATTATCATAACAGTCACCCTATCACTTCCAGCTTTTATTTATTTCACTAGTCATTATTTCTTTCACTAGTCATTTGCGTCAGTGGCAAAATTAGTATAAATATTATGTTCATTTTCAATATTATTCTAGTTTCAACATTATATATTTTTTTGATAAGTATGGTAATACTCTCTACACCCATGCTCTATATCTCTATGTTTACATATGAATTTAGCTTCTATAACTTTTAGGGCTATTCGATTTATTTTGGATTGTTTTGCTGAATTTTCAAATTATATACATTTTGCCCTTATTGGATTTAATTGTTGGTATTCTTTTAAGAAAAATTAAAGCTTAATTTGACTTATGAATTCAATTTGTTATTGTTGCTACTCCAGTATTTCTAATGGAGACTTTGAATGTGAATCTTTGTTTGCTAGCACTAAACTTGTATTAAGTTGAATGTAAATAAGAAATAACATCATCTCATAGCGACTTAATTAAGAAATAATTACTATTGATATTAGGATTATGGTTCTCATGGCTCATGAGTAAAGCAATTATGTAAGTTAGATAATATTTTATTAGCATAGAAAATTTGTTTGTTGTATAATGCACACTTGATATAGAGAAAATTTTACTTGTCTTTTGGCTATTATCTCATTCTCATATTGGCTTGATTCAATGTTAATTTATTAGAATTTTCTTTTTCCAACTTCCATTAATAAGTTAAAAGCATAATCAATTACAAGTCTTGAGAAACTTAGACATTAAATTTATTATTAAAATATTTATATTTATTATTTAATTTTAATCCCATTAAAAAATTATCTGGTCCACCCCTGGTTGGGAAAGTACTATCTTGGCTCTTTTCTTTTTTTTTTCAGTTTATATTTACTACTCATGCCCTTGTTTCATTTTATAATAAATTTACAAGTTTTATTGACGATCGTACGCACTAGTAGCATTAGGAGTTTGCTATTTATATCAAAAGTTGGAATTCAAAACTTATAAAGACAAAAAAGAAAAAAAAAACAAATTAACAGGTTCTATGTGAATGGGAAAATCACTTAGCTTCGGTACCTTAATTACTACAAAAAAGGGCCACATATTAAAAAAAAAAAAATTTCTGAAGACGATTTAGATATAAACATTATAATTAAAAAATTTTATATAATTATAAACTGAAATAAACATTTTATAACATATTATTATTGGTAGATAAAAGCTTTTTGGGGACCATTCAGGACAAATCATTGCTTTCTATAATTTGTAAAATGTAAAGAAAAACCTAACGGAACTATATCAAAATTTAATATTGTTTAAATATGAAATTATAAATGTTAGGGAAAAAATATTTTAAAAAAAAAAGATAAACTTACTTGAAACAGGAACGCACGTCAGATAATTAGTGTATTAAACAAAATATAAATTGTAATTAATTAATTAAATATCTGAGAGAAAGAAAGAAGGTGTAGGAGTGGGACCAGTGTTCGTGCAAGTCAGCTGAAAATTGAAAACTACGGACAAATCTCCACTTGGAGATAACGTGGGACATTTCTGCTCGTCTTGCGTCTTTGGAATTGGTAATTTACGGCTTTTCTTTTTTCTTTTTTTTTTTTAATAAAATTAAGTTTATGGCTTTATTTCGTTATTTGAGGCCACCTGTAAATTTCACTTAAAAGTTATTTTCTCTTTTAATGAAAGTTCTTCAATCCCTACTTTAACAAGTATAAAACATCTTATAAACTGAAAACATAGCTATTTATCCCTTTAATAAATATATTTTATGCAAAATATTTCAGGGCCTGTTTAAGGCTGAATTTAGAAAAAATATTTTTCAGAAAAAAAAATTTATATTTTTAAGTTTGTTGTGTTTTGAAAACTGATTTTGAGTAAAATCATTTAAATATGTGTTTTTTTTCCAGGAACATATTTTAAAAAAAAAAATTTTAAAATCAATTAATTAAATAAAAAAATTTAAAATTTGCTTTTAAAATACTCAACATTAATTTCAAATAATCCCTCAAATGACTTGGATAGTTACAAAATAAATTGATGTTTTGATAGTTTTACTACCGTTTTTAAACATTACTTTATCCATTTCCATTTTAACAGTCTTTTAAAGTTTTTTTTACGAATATTAAGAATGTTATTCAATTGATATAATTATAGATACAAAATAATTATTTTAATCTCTTTTAAAAAATAAAATTAATAATGAAATATAATTATTCTAATAAATTTCAATTGTTTAAAACCAAAATATAGATAAAATTAAAAAAAATATATATTTATTCTTTATTAGTAATTTAAAAAGTTGTACGCAACAGTTTAGAGTATAACGGGGGGATTAGGAACGATATTCAATAGGCAAATGCCACTTTAATTGACCTTCTGAGAAGGAAGAAATTAAAAGTGTGGAGAATATAACGGAAAACGTGTTTCTTCAATGGGTTAGATGAAGAGGTCCAAACGAAGAAAACTGCAAAACTTCTCCTCCAAATCTAACTCAGCTTATTCAACCCCAAGTGGAAAATATAATTATTGACGGTGCTTTAAATTTCCATTCAATTTTAATCACAACCCCATTCCCCATTAATTATTTTTCTTCAATTTCTAGCCCCACAACTCAAAGCATAACACTTAATCCCCCTATTATCCTAACTATATAATTAATTCAATTATATATATATATATATATTTCTTTTCATTAGGAGACTCAATAGATCGTGCATTATATAATATAAAGTAACCATTTTCTTACATATATCATAAAAGTGTTAAATTTCCACTATTATATGTGTATAGTGGTGAAAATATTCGAATTGGATTCATTCCACAATTGTTATAAATAAAAATATTAATCAAATCATCTCTTGCTTGTATATATATTTCTTTAAATCAAACTTTCAAAATTATGTTATAGGATATTACTTCATCCGTTCTATATTAAATGTCTTTTTTTTATTTTACTAAGATTAAGAAGTCATTAATTAATATTAAATTTAGAAAAAAAAATGAATTGTAAAAACTAAGTTGCTGTTAGCCTAGAAAAACTAAAAATTTTAAATTTTAATATAATATTAATAATGTTGAATTAATGAGTATAAAAGTAAAATTGAAAAAAAAAATAATTATTATTAATAATATAAAAGAAACAAATAGAATTTGAAATTTTCTTAAAAACAAAACACACAGAATATTTAATAACATTATGTTTTGGCTAACTTATACCACCCTAAACAATAAACTTTTGGGTACATAACTTTTTGCTTTTAAAATCTAAACTTGTTAATTTCAGGTTTCAACCTTTGATTCTCTATCTTTTATCATAATTTAAATTTTCCTTTAATATAGAATAATTGTTCAATTGGTTCAGCAGTAACGATCAATTATCAGCAGTTAGTAATAACGGTGAGAGACTTGGATTACATTAAATTCAGCTTTTAAAAATGCTAAAAAGCTGTATTGACCCGGTGAATTACACCTACAACGTTCTAATTATCTAATTCATAACAATTTAATATCTAAATTATTATTTATAATAGAAAATCTCTTAAATTTTAATTGTGTAATATAAAAGTATATGTCATCAAAATTTATTAAACTATTTAACAGAATGCTAATATAGATTTTCTACATCAATAAAAAAAAGTTCAATCACAAAATGGTGACATTTATACGTGCAGATGTACATCAGTAAATTTACATATTTCTCATCATTTTTTCATACTTTCCCTCAAACCAAATACAATTAAATATTTTATTAAATAGTGAAAATTTTTTACAAAATTTATTTTGTACTTGTAACATTTATACAGATAAATTTTTTACTAAAGTAGAAAGTTTACATCAGTTAAATAGTTTGACAAATTTAGATAACAGGTACTTCTATGTTACATAATTAAAATTTAAAGAATTTTCTGTTATAAATAATACTTTAAATATTGAGTTATTACGAATTAAATAACTAAAATATTATCGGTATAATTTATCAGCATTAAGTAAACACTTAAACTTCTACTTTGTTAATTCTTTAATAAATTAGAAACTAAAACTCATCAAAGAGATGCTAATTTTAAATATTAACAAAGCGGTGTATTTTACAAAGTTGATTGTACAATTAGAAATGTTAAAAATACACTTTATTTTTTAATACTATCCAATATTCATCTTTTGCTAGGTGAAGAGAGATAAATTTTTAAAAATAATTTTTTTCTCTTTCTTTGTTGTATTTTTCTCATTCTTTATTCTATCTCCTCACTGATCAATAATAAAGAAGCGAGTGTTGGAAAATAAATAGGTTAATTCCATTTATAATTACCAAAATTTTCTCTTATTATAGTAAAATTAAAAAAAAGTTGTCTAAAGGAAGTCAATCGACTGTATTTTTATTTCGTTAAAATCACTTCTGACCAATTTTACTAATTTAAATAACTAGAAAACTGACGTGACATGTAACATGTTATCAGAAGTCTGACATGATAATTGACGTATCATTGGTAATTTGACGTAACAGATAACGTGTTATCAGAAATTGGTCTAAAATGACTTTAATAAAACAAAAATATATTACAATAATTTTTTTAGAAAAAAAAATTATAATTTTATTATAATAAAAATAAAATTTAATTACCATAAATAAAATGAATCCGAAAATAAAGAGTGTCATTTCATTCCTTTTGTACAATTGGATCTCAGTGCTGGAATCAAAGTTAATGGAATAATAATTATTTTTTAATTGCCCTTTTTTCTTGCAAAAAAAAATTTTAATTAATTAAGAAAGATATATTTGCCGACCAGTGATTATTAAAATAAGTGGCTCTCCAAGAATTGAAAACTCAACGCTAATCTCACTTCACTTTCACATATAACCCTATAAGCGAATGCCAAATTATCATTTTCAACATCATTCTTGATATGATAACATTTTACTTTTGTACTTATGTACTTCATCTCTCTTAATCAATTAATTAACTCTTTTAATTTAATTTAATAATATCAACAACCCAGATTAGTTCTTAATTAAAATTTATTATAATAATAGTCTTATATTCATTTATATATGGAGGAATCGGCCTGGCTAGATAGACTCTTGTGTATGTGATAATACATTAAGATGGTCAACCCTACTTTTCGATATGAGTCTCCACTGGTTAATCACTAATATATTCGAATCCAGACTAATATTTTTTTCAAATGGGTTGCTTGTTTTATGAATATTTTGGCCTTCACTAGTTAATTCAACCCCAATTCCAACAAAACTGGGGTTCATACCGAGGGAGCAATTAAATTATTAAAATAAAAAACAACAATACCAAATGACTTGGCACTAATTCTTCCAATTAAAACTAAAGTTTTGAATTTGAACTATAGGAATGCAAATATCTTAAACCATTTATGGGAGCATTTTGCTTTCATTTGGAATCCTATCCGACACGAACAAAATTAGTTTCAACCAGTGGCAAACCCAGAAATTCATCTTAGAGGGGGACTAGAGGTGTAGACTTGATTAAAAAACTTAGAGCTTGAACTTGATTCGAACTCAATTGAATTTTTTTTTATTTTTTTGAAACTTGACTTCAAAAACGTTAGAGCTATTCAAATTCGGCTTGATAAAACTTAAATCAACTAAAAAATTTAAGAAATAATGTACTCAAGTCGACTTGAAATCAACTCTATTTAACTTGGCTTGATTAAGCTTGCAAACCTTACAAATCAGGCTTGTGATATTTGAATTAAACTCGGCAAACTATTCAAATTTAAGCTCAATTCGATTAACTTTGAGTCGAATTCGAATATTTTACTAGCTGAGTTAGAGTAGCTCATGAATATTATGACTTATTTACATCTAGGGAACAAACTTATATATTTTCATTCTAAAATCATATTATACAATAACATTTATATAATAAATATGTTATATCTAAATATAAGTAAAACAATTTTTTTTATAAAAAAAATAACAATCTAAAGAGCTATTGGACTAAAATATAAAATAAATGATAATTTTATTTTTAATGATAAAACTATGAGATTTTAGATTAAAAAAGTAGGACTGAAATAATTTTATTTGAAATAAGGGGAGGCAATGCTCTCTTTAGCCGCTAAGTATGTTCGCCAATGGTCTTAGTCTATTGACATATAAACTGATAACACATATGATTAAAAAAATAAAATAAGCAATATATTACTATATGATTACATGTTTTTGGGGTTTTATATAATTAGACGTTTTAGTTTACAAAATTTTGAAACGTTATCTAGACGAAATTCATATATTTTACATATACTAGTTTTTTATTAACATATCTTACATGCGATTATTAGATATTATATTCGTCATATATTACTATTTTATGTTTATATAATTTTTTTATTATTTAGAATATTAATTAATTAATACTTGAGCTGCATATATAGTTATAATGTCATAAACTAATTCTACTTCAATATTAATATAACTCTTATTTATAGATAAAATCACAATGTCACTAATATTTGGGATGATGACACATGTTCATCTTAAATATTAAAAGTCATATATAAAATGGAAAATATCATTTCAATATTAATAAAACTCAATGTGTTGCACATAATTATTATATACTATACTCATATTATAACTCATATGAATTTATTAATTTATTCATTATTAAGAGTCATATATAAAATAAAAGTAGTAAGTATTTTACGGTCATTTTACATATCCTTCCAAATTAAATTTGTCCATTATTCAAAGTCATATATAATATAGAGGTAGTAAGTATTTTACGGTTATTTTATCTGTTCTTCAAATTTTCAATCATCTACGTGCGGTGCACATGATTTTTAATAATTAAATTCCTAATTATTAAATAAATAGTAATAATAATAATATTATCTAGCAAATTAATTTTAGTTACTTTTAATTATCATACAATTAAGTCACATTTAATTTAAATATTAATGATTGTTAATTATATTTGATTATTATATTTTATGTAAAAGTAATTTATATTATATTATGCACATAAATTTTAAAAACTTAACTCGTTATGTATATGATTAAAATAAATTAATTATTGAACTATATAAAAATTATTAAAAAATTATAAATTTTCAAATAATTTATAAGAAATTGTATTAAGTATTTAGAAATTCATATTATACATTACATATATAGTTGTAATTTAGTTTAGACTTACCATTATATAAATTAAATATGTCAGTAAAAACTATAGTTGTATTTTTTTTTACCGTGCCTAGCTTCCTAATATTTTTTTATTAAATTATTATTATTTTTTAATATTAGTTATCTGTTTCTTTATATATAAAACATTATTCCCTTATTCTAATAGAATTTAAACTGCTAATTAATAAATTATTAATATTATTTACTAATAAATTAAATTATCAAATGACATTAGATATTGGATTCATATAACTATTTTCATAAGTAAAGTTGTAATGCTACTAATATATGAGATGATGACGCATGTTTATTTCAAATTTAATCCAAATGACTAATTTATCCATATTAAAAGTCATATATAAAATAAACGAGATAAGTACTTTATATTCATCTGGTATGTTCCCTGTGTTGTACGTAATTATTAGATATTGGACTCGTCATTATTCAATATTAATAGAACTTTTATTCATATATAAAGTCCTAATGCAACTAATATTTGAGATTGAGATACATGTTAATTATCTCAAATTTAACTCCAAATTACTAATATATTCATTATAAAGAGTTACATATAAAATAAATATATTAAATATTTTACGATTGTAACTCAAGAGAATAAATTGTAAAAATTTAATAAAAGTGAAAGGCTTTAATTTTATTGAAAATCCATGATGGTATATATACAGTTACAATATATGAAGTCTAGACCTTAACTCTTTTTAAGAATCCATCATGAATATATATACAATTACAATATTCGAAGTCTAATCGGAGAGCAATACACATACTTTATCAATATCAAATAACTAGTTAGAAGTTGAGAAATTATTAATATTTTTTATTAAATTATTTTTTTAATATTATTAATTATTTGATTTTTTATATATAAAATATAGTTATATAATCATAATATAATTATATTTCTAGTTAATAAATTAAATTATAAAATTAATTTAATTAATTAATATAATTATATTAAATTTTTTTAGTAAATTTATATCTTTTTACTTTCATATATATATATAATTTGCCAAAGAAGAAACTTCGCTCTATTTGGATCTAATTTATGACATTGACTATGTGTCCTTCATATACGGATGAATACTTTTCCCATATTTTATTATTGAAACGCTGTATGGACGAAATATATAGGCAGAAAGCATATCTCGTCCGTACAATATTTCAGATTTATTATTTTGCCGTCAATTTTTTTTTCAATTTATTTTTGATTCAATATTGCACCCTTTTTGTTTTTTTAAAATTTACATATAATATCTTAATTGTGATATGATAATGTTGATGAATTCAAATGTTTTTTTTTAAATTAAATATAAATTTTTACATAAAAATAGGAAAACAACATGGACTAATAATAATAAAGTAAAAGGGGTAAATTGAAAAAAAAAGTTAAAAAGAATAAAATGACAAATCTAAACAATATATATATTTTGCCAAAGAAGAAACTTCGCCCCCACTGGGATCTAATTTATAACAATAACAATTTGTCCTTCATATACGGATGAATACTTTTCCCATATATTTTTTGTGTAAATATATTTCATGTCATTCATGGAATTTATTTACGAAAGAATTCCTAAAATTATGCACTAAAATTCATATTTTTTACTACATCTACAAATTTAAAAAAAGAGAAAAGGTATAACTACTCATTCATCTTGTATTTTATGTAATGTTGATGATGAGAACCTAACCCATCTTTTCTTGTTGTGTCCTCATGCTAAAAATTGTTGAGAGGAGGTTGCTTTATGGCCAGTGTTGGCTGACAGCGGAAGCGTTTATTTTCTTTGGATTGAGGGGAGCTCTAGGTCTCGGTCAAAATTATAGATTTCAAAAATTTTTAATTTTACCGAAACATACAATCAAATATTGTATGACATGAAAACACACTTTTCATGTTAACCTTGAGCATTTATCCATAACTTT
>CATIWF010039529.1:0-14168 GCA_949630135.1 Balakata baccata | reverse complement strand
TACAACCCAACAAGGTGAGAAGTTGAAGAAAAATCAAGAAATTATAAAGGTATAAATTCTAAATTTTCTTTGGTTAAATTAGTTTTAATTGGCACATGAAAATCCTTTGATTCGGGTTTTGAAAATTTTTATTTTCTGCTGCGTTATATGTATGTGATACATGATCAAAACTCTTCAAAAACTCCATTGTAACTCTATGTTGAGTTAGTGAAAATTCCTAATTGAGATTAGGAAGAGGAGTAAGGTTAATGAACATTCGAACTTCTATAAAAATTCTTGTGTTTACTCTTATCTTATTCTCTATCTCTTTATATTTTAACTATCAATTGCAATGCATTTTAAAGAAATCCATTTAGCGTAAAATTTTATAAACCACCAATTTATCCCATCCCCCCTTCTTGGTGTGCCATATTTCCTACAATTGGTATTAGATTTTTGTTCTCTCTTTCAAGATTAATTGCACGAGAAAAGATCAAAGATGGAAAGCAAAGGAGTCACTGCCTTACTCCACTCTTCGATCGCTCAAACTTTGTAGTTTGGAAGTTGAAGATGGAAACCTATTTAGATGATGATCCTATTAATCAATTGGACACTATTTGTAAAGAATGGAAGCCACCATCCAAAGACGTAGATAGTGAAGTGGAGCTAGTTCCACAAGATGATTTGTCGGGTGCTCAAAGGAAGGCCAATGGAAAGAAACAAAGTGCAATGACAATTCTACTTGCCACAATTCCAATGGAAGAGTTTTCAAGAGTACAACATTGTTAAAATGCCTATAACATTTGAAGAATCTTAGAGAATTATTATGAATGAACTGACCAAGTGAAGTCCAAGAAGAACCAATCGCTAACAACTGGGTATGAGCTCTTCCAAAAGAAGCCATTTGAGTCTATCATCGAGATGACCAATCTGCTCTTAGTAAACATGAATGACTTGAGGAAACTTGGATAGCCATGAAGATGTCAACAATAAGTTCCTAAGAAGTCTTCCTATTAGAGAGTACGAGTCAAGGGTTGTAGAAATTAAGGAGGCCAATGAAAATTTGAGCAATATTTGTTGGAGTTTACACATGCATCTTATACACATTACCCTCAGGAAAATTACAATTTTACAAACTAAAGAAGAAGATTAACCTATGTAATCATGAACAATTAAAAACTATCTAATAATAGAAGATTATTACCTTTCAAAACCAAGTATTCTTCGTTCGATTCTTTTCCCACCGGGTTGTAGCAAACCATAGTAATCCTCTAGAATCGCCTCTAATAGTATCCATGAGAAGGGAGAAGGGAGAAAACCTTTAAGGCAATGGCGTGGATTAACTTGATGTGCTAACAAAAGAGTTAATCCTTGATAGAATAGAAGAGAATAATTAACCCTTTAATTTTTATGAGTTGCAGCTACAGAAATAGTCTAAAAGATGACTATTTATAGTCCATATGGAATTAGGGTTCACAACCCTTCATTATAGAATCCTAATCATATTAAGATTCCTAATCTATCACATGCTCCGATTGGGAAACTTATTTCCTGCTCGGGAAACTATCCACATTCAGCAAGTCCTGATCGAGAACTACTCTCTCGATCAAGACTTTGTGCTTTTTCAATCGAGTAGCTTTTTCCTATCGAGACCTTCACCTACCCAAGTCTGGACCTAGTTTTTCTCTGATTGTTTTGGATCTGATCCAAAAACCCATTGTACTTCTCCTTCACACCTTCAATATATGTGATCCATTGGGTTCTTTATCATGTTAGCCATTCGGATTAACACTTAATCTCAAGTAGATCATGAGTGATATCTAACAACAAATCATGACCACTAATTAGTCAGAAAATAGTGGCTTAACTACGAACCTTTCCATAAGCAATTGCCCATGCAATTTGTCCTTTTACCATTTTATGCCCCACTCGAGTCAGAGTATGGACAATGTGCCAGCTATGCCCCACTCGAGTCAGAGTATGGACAATGTGCCAGCTCCTGCTAGATTGACTATATCACACCCAGCCCAAGTGATGTTAGATCCTGTCACTGGGACTTATTACTTAAATAGACATGTCATAAAGACCATCTTCATGATATTTCCACTCCGGCCAGGGATTCTTAAGTAATGATCTCGATAAGAGGCTGTGGGTATACACTCCCTCTTTCAGGAGTGCTGAATCCTCTGTTGGCTACCTAATTACCTTTGAATATCTCAAGTTGTACCCAAACACTGCCCTCTGAGCAACCTCTATGAGGCAATAAGGAATGGAGTCAAACTACAAAATCATTATCCAAGATATCCTTGGGTACCTCAAGTCTAAGGATACTTGCAACATTGCTGTGATAAGACTATTATTGACATTTGAATAGATAATTCATATGATGGTCTCATAGTAGATCATCTAATATACTTGACTACTCCAGCAAGAATCCATATGTTAACTCTAGGCAACTCATGTCTACAGATTATGAGATCTACTACTTAGTCCAATCAAGGAGTATAATAGGTGTTCATCTATCTTGATTAACAATGTCCAGTCTTGTTTATCCTATGACTAGGGATTAGTTTAGATATAACCTTAATTACACATGATAGAAATCTCAATGTCATGATCCCATCATGATTTTCTTCATGCTATGTTTATATAATGGACTTTATTAATTAATTTAAGATCCAATCAATTCATAATATAAATGAACATTATTAAATGAAAATTTCTTTTATTCATATGAAATGAAATTTTACAATAAGTGTTATAGGTGATTGCCTTTAGAGCACCTTTTTAACATACTCCCACTTGCATTAAAGCTAATTGCCTTTGTACTTAATTCCATAGGGTAGTACATGTGAATCATACTTTTTTTAGGGAAGTAGCTTAGATAAGCAATGTTTTGATCAGTGGGCACTTTCTCGATCTTTACATCATTTCTATTAATGATCTCTCTAATCAAATGATATCTTCTAAGCACATATTTGGACTTTTGATGAGACCGTGGCTCCTTTGCTTGCGTAATGGCCCCATTGTTGTCACAGTACAATTGTATCAAATAAACAATTCTAGGAACTACTCCAAGTTCTATGATGAATTTCTTTATCCAAACCACTTCATTAGCTGCCTCAGAAGCTACATGTACTCTACTTCAATTGTGGAATCAGTAGTCGTCTCTTGCCTGGAATTCTTCAAACTAACTAATCCACCATTCAATATGAATACATAACATGATTGAGATTTCAAATCATCTCTATTAGATTGGAAGCTGGCATCTATATACCCACTTTCAGCAAATCTCCATATACTAAGAATACATCCTTAGTCTTTCTTAAGTACTTAAGGATATTCTTAACAGCTATCCAATGACTCACCAGGGTCTGACTGGTATCTACTCATGACACTTAAAGCATATGATACATCGGGTCTTGTTCATATCATAGTATACATGATTGATCCTTCTAAACATGCATATGGGATCAAACTCATGCGAGTCCTCTCATCTTGTGTCTTTGGACACATAGATTTCAAAAAGGTAATCCCATGGTCATAAGAAGGAATCCTTTCTTGGATTCCTCTATGCTAAACCTTTTTAACATCTTGTCTATGAATGTAGACTATGAAAAACCAAGCAATCTTTTAGATCTATCTCTATAGATCCTTATCCCCAAAATATAGGTTGCCTCTCTAAGGTCTTTCATAGAGAAATTCTTAGATAACCATATTTTGACAGATTGTAAAATCAAGACGTCATTTCTCATAAGTAATATGTCATTTACATGTAACACTAGGTTCACGACTGCACTCCCATAAACCTTCTTGTACACACAAGGTTCATTCAGATTTTGTGAGAAACCAAACTCTTTGATTGTCTCATCAAATTGGATATTCCAACTCCTAGATGCTTGCTTCAGTCCATAAATGGATCTTTGAAGCTTGAATACTTTATTGCCATATTTAGAAATGAATCCATATGGTTGTGTCGTGTACGCATCCTTAGTGAGGTTTCCATTAAGGAAATCTATCTTCATATCCATTTGCCAAATCTCATAGTCATAATGAGTGGCAATAGCTAGGAGTATCCTTATGGATTTGAGCATAACTACTAGACTAAAAGTCTCGTAATAGTCAATTCCTTATCTTTTATGATAACCCTTAGCTACTAGTCTAGCTTTATAGGTAACCACATTACCCTTTATATCGATCTTTTTCTTAAAGACCCATTTGTACCCTTTGGGCTTTATTCCCTAAAGTGGGTTAACCATGTTAGAAAGGTGCCCTAAAGGCAATCACCCTAGGTGCTTAATAGACACATACATATAGGCATTCTTGCATTATATTAGTGTTCATGCATATATGAATTGATATAGATCTTAAACCAAATGATGTAGTCCATGATATATAACACAACATGAAGGAAATCATGATGAGATCATGATGGTGAGATTCCTATCATGTATAAATGTATTTATATCTAAATTATCCCTAGTCATAGGATTAACAAGATGGAACATTGTTAATCCGGATAGACTAGCACATGTTATACTTCTTGATTGGATCAAGTAGTTATTCTCATAAACTATAGACATGAGATGTTTAAAGTTAACATGTGGATGCTTGCTAAGTGTAGCCAAGTATATTAGATGACTTGCAATGAGACAATCATATGGATTATCTATTCATATGTTAGTGATAGTCTCATCTTAGAAATGGTGCAAGTATCCGTAAACTTGAGGTGCTTAAGGTTATCTTGGATACTGATTCTATACTTTGACTCCATTCCTTGTTGCCTCTTAGAAGTCGCTCTTACGGAGGTGATTGGATATAGCTTGACGTATTTAAAGGTAGTTGAGTAGCTAATAAGGGATTCACCACTCTTGATAGAAGGAGAGTATACATGTGGCCTCTTGTAGGGAGCATTACTTAGAAATCCTTGCGCGAGGTGGACATGTATTAAAGATGGTCATCAAAGACATATCTTATTAGAGTAACGAGTCAAATGGATAAGAAACGAACACCACTTAGACTAGATGTGATGTAATAAGTCTAGTGGGATTTGACACACTATCCATACTCTAAACCAACTGGGGCATAGTGACGTGAAAGGATAAATTGCATAGATAATTGTTCTATGGAATTCGAGTCAGACCACTGACCTTTCCAGTCAATTGGGGGTCATGATATGTGGCTAGACACCGCTCTTGACTTGCTCAATATTATATGATAAATTGAGTAACCAACATAACCGAGAATCTATTAGGTTACACACATAGAAGAGTGTAATGAAAGAGTAAAATGGGTGTTGGATTTGATCCAAGTTTAAGAGAGAAAATTGGATTGGACAATTTTGCGGACATGGAACAGTTTCTAGGACACGTAAAAGTTTTCCGGACGTGAAAGGCATCGTGAGCATGAGATACTCAATGTGAGCACAGAAGCACGCTGGGCTGGCAGGCTAACGGTGCGCTATTGGCCCACGGCAAGCCAGTTGGCCTGTGAGCTACAAGCCTGCGCTGCATGCTATGGGCCCATGCTGAACGCTGCGGGCCTGCCAGCGCGTAGGCATTAGGCCTATGTGTCTAGCAGCCTGTTGATTGGGTTGTCCTTATCCAAATTGGACACCTTTTTATGTATTCTACTTGGAATTGGATTCCTTATGCCCTAGGGCAAATAGAATAAATATGAAAGGGATTTGAAGGCCAAAAATACAGCAGCCCGTATTAGAGAAAATTAATTTAAAATTAATTCTCTTGTTCTTGTTCTCTCTTGAACATTCAACCATACTAGCACCTTGGTTGTTTGTTCACCCATTGCCATAGTCGGTTTCCTTCATCCAACAAGAAGAAACAAGGTTACAACATGGAGAAGATCAAGAATAAAACAAGGTAATCATCTTCATCAAAGTAGTTGGTATATCCGGTTTTAATATACATAGGATGATCCATTAGTTCCAGGATTTCTAAAATTTTAATTTTCTGCTATGCTATGCATGTGTTACATGTTAGAAACCCATCAAACTAAGGTCCATACCAGGTTTTTGTACATAGAATCCATTTTTGATTGTATGGCCTTTAGCCATTTATCAAATTCTGAACTCTTCAGAACTTCTTCATAGCTAGTGGGCTTATCATCCCCAATGAGCAAGATATCATTTTGATTACTTATAAGAAATCCATATTGTCAAGAGCAAAACATATCCAACTAGATCTATATAAATCTTGTGCATTAGTAGGTGTAGCTATTATTTCATCTCCATGGACAACAGGCTCAAGTTTATGCAGTTGATTTGCGCCTATTAGAGCATTTTGAGCTTCTTCAAGTTCAACCTTACTCCTACTATCTACTTTAAGAAGAAATTATTTCTCCAAAAAGGTAGCATGCTTTGAAAGAAACACCTTTTGCTAAAAAGAGTTGTAGAATTGATACCCAATCATTTCTTTAAGATATCCTCCAAACAGACATCGGTCAGATTTATCTTTTAATTTGTCCAACATTGTCCACTTCACATAAGTTGGACAACCCCACACTTTCCTGTGAGAAAGTATAGGCTTCTTACCTTTCCATATCTTATATGGAGTATGCCTTGGAAGGGATTCCAGTTAATATATAAATGGAAGTTATGTAACACCCTCCCATATAGTATACTACCCTGCTATATTATATAAATTCTATCATTTATATCATGTAACACCCTCTGACTAGCTCGGCTCCTTTGTGTCAACTCTACCTATGGCTTTAGACCTATGTGCAGGAAATCCACACACTAAGCTATCCAAGTTTAGTGGTACATATAATTATATAAATTCTATCATGCATCTTATAAAATTCATAATAGGCAAATCATAGTATATCGCATGTTCTCATATTCCAATACAACATATCACATTCATATGATTATGCCAAACAATTTATGGCATTACATTAGCATACCTGGTACGTGGAAACCTTTATCTGAAATCATAAACTACTGTAAAGCAACCTTTCTTTTTCCATTTTTTCATTACATTTACCCAATTACTCTATACTAGACTACTGGATACGGGTTGTGAATAGGGGCACTCTCGGAGCTGAAGCCACCCTACCTACCTAATTATAACTATTTGTATCTATACCTAAGATAAGAGCGCTATCAGAACTGATGCCAACTTGTCTCATAATCAATAATAATAGTTGCTAGCAATCCGGGTCAAGGGCCCTCTCGAAGCTGAAGCCACGTTGCCTAATAATAAACACATGGATAAACCTACAGTAACGTAACCACCCTTAATAGCATGCCATCTATCCTATAGTCAGTCTTGGCTAGCAATCCGGGTCAAGGGCCCTCTCGAAGCTGAAGCTACCTTGCCCAATAATAAACACATGGATAAACCTACGGTAATGTAACCACCCTTAATAGCATGTCATCTATCTTATAGTCAGTTTTAGTACGAGTAAAGGCATTAAAGTATTTTCCACTTTTCCTTTATTCGCATGAACCATATTCTAAGATCATAATAGCATTTCCATGATATCTTATAGCACATGAGTAATAAGGCATATCATCATGTAACATCTCATTTCAATATCATACCATAATAATTAGTTCATATAGAGTCATCCATGTCCTGATATACATATCCATACTATATCAGGGTTCACATCTCATCGTATGCGTATTCATCTATCCCATGTTATGTCATAGCGCATAAGTCATAAATCATTATCATCATGTCCAAAATCATGCAAGTGTGTGTATGTGTGTGTATATATATATATATATATCAGGGTTCACATTTCATCATATGCGTATTCATCTATCCCATGTTATGTCACAGCACATAGATCATAAATCATTATCATCATGTCTAAAATCATGCAAGTGTGTGTATATATATATATCGTTTGGCACTATGCAAATGCTGTTGTAGCCTTAATGCCATTGGCCCAGCCTATCGTAGGGTTGTACATGCCTGGAGTCACATAAGTCCCAACCAGGACTCCCTTTTGACATTAGTAAGGAAAATTCCAATTATCACATGCTAACCCAAATCTTTTGATTTCAAGGCATATAACCAATTTCCAGAACATCATATATTATTTAAACATACCATTTGGTCATCATAAACATGCCACAATGCATTTAACTCATTCAATACCGTTTAAACATAAAATATCATGAATAATCCTTGCCTTTCATCCATGGTAGCATGTTCAAACCATTCAAATCAATATTCATGGCATTTAACAAAAACATATCATCCAATTAACCAAGGCTCTAGTAAACATGCTGCCAGAAAGCGAATAAACATGATTATATGTACAAACCTCTAACAATTGAGCCGAAAACTTTATCTTTCGACATTCCACTATGGCTAGGTGGTTATTTCCACCTTCTACCACATTCCCTATTAGAAAAGATACATTCTAATGGTCATAAACCCATCAAAGAGGGTTAAACACAATTTGTTAATATAGGATTATCAAAACTAAACCCTATTTTCACAAAAACCCCATTTCTATGAGTAAAATCCATCAATTCCTATGACCAAAATGCTATGGCTTACGAATACTTATTGTTCAAGGGAAGAAAAATAAGAGAACGATAAGAAGAGCTCAGCCTCTAATTTGCCTAAATGTTCAAATTGTGTCCTAGGTTAAAAATCCCAAAAATCCATCCTAATTTGTGTTTAACTTGTATTTAAGTGGAAGAGAATCATAGGGAATGGAGGGAGGAGTGTTCAGAGGATCTTATGGTCATTAGAGACAACTAGGGTTTGAATGGAGGCAGAAAAATACATAAAATCACGTATTTATAATGTGCAATCCAAAAGTGAGCCCCAACTTGGAAACTGGTGTCTCGAGCAGGAAAGCTTTTCCTACCGTAAGCTGGACTTTCCCAAGCAGGATTCGATTCTGCCCACCAAAATATAAAATAAGCTAGAATTGTAAGTCATTAGTTGCATAAATTCTTAATGTAAAATATTCCTAAAAAATCTGCATAAATTCTAGGCCCTAATTTGTGGACGTTACAAGTCATTAGTTGCATAACCCCAAAAGGACTTAGGGAGTTCTACTAAGCTCATCATTGACCTTACCATGTCTAACAAGGTTCAGTTTCACCTTTTAGTCCCACCATTGTGTTGTAGCGAAAAGGGTGGAGTCCATTGGGATAAAATCCTATTATCCCTAAGATAAACTTGAAACTCTTAGCCCAAGTATTTACTACCTCGATTAGATCTAAGTGGTTTAATACTTTTGCCAAGTCATTTCTCTATCTCATGTCTAAATTCTTTGAATTTTTCAAATGCATCAGACTTGTATCTCATAAGATATGCATGACCAAATTGTGAATAATCATCAATAAAGATAATGAAGTAGGGATAACCACCTCTAGTGTGTATAAACATTGGACTACATACATCTGAATGTATTAGGTCCAATAACCCAGTCAGACATTCAACCTTTCCACTAAACGGTGATTCTGTCATCTTGACTAATAAACAAGATTCACAAGTGTCATATGATTCATAATCAAATGACCCCCAAAGTACCTTCATTATGCAGTTTAGCTATACGCCTCTCACTTATATGGCCAAGACGACAATGCCATAAGTATGATGGTTTAGGTTTATCCATTTTTATCCTTTTATTCTTGTCATTAATATTGTAAATAGAACTAGACATGTCGAGAATATAAATTCCATTGCACAAAGTTCCAATACCATAAAAAATATTATTTAACACTATTGAGCAACTATTGCTATTTATTGTTAAATCAAATCCACTTCTATTCAAGCTGGAAATAGAATTTATATTCCTAGTCAAATGCTAGAACATAAAAGCAATTATCTAATTCTATTACATTGGAAGGGTGAAAACATACATTTCTACTGCTAAGGTAGTAACTCTTGCTCCATTTCCCACACATAGGTTTGACTCTCCTCTCTTGAGCTGTCTACTATTCCTTAGGCCCGCATATCAGTATATATATGTGAGCCACAACTGGCATCTAATACCCAGATGTTATTACTAGAAATAGAGTGAATATCAATAACAAAAATATCTAAAGTAGATGGGGCATCAGATGCCTTTTGCTTTAAGGACTCCAAATAGGCCTTGCAGTTCCTCTTCTAATGGCCATCTTTGCCACAATGGAAGTAAGTCCCTTTTAAGGTAGTCTCTTTGGCCTTCTTCTTGGCAACACCTCCCTTAGCCTTTACGGACTTCTTATTTTTCTTTGAACTAAAAGCATCCATCAGCATCACAGCTTTACCCTCCTTTCTAACAAAAGGTTCAGCTGTCTTGAGCATATTGATAAGCTCAGGTATAGTGGATGTAATCTTATTCATCCTATAGTTAAGCACAATATGTATAACTATTAGGCAAGTTGGTGATAATTAAGTCTATACTTAAATCATGGTCCATAACAAACCCCAATCACTCCATCCTCTCAATATATCCATTCATCTTTAGCGCATGCTGCATTAGAGATATCCCCTCAACCATCTTAGTGAAGAAGAGATGCTTAGAGATGTCAAACCTTTCGGATCTAGCTTAAGAGCTCCCTAAGATAGTAGACTATGGTATTGGCATCCATGGCCTCGTGCTGTTTTTAAAGTTTTGATGACATAGAGGCAAGCATAACACAACCCGCCACCTCTTTATCACCTAGATGCTTCTTGTATGCATTTTGAACCTCTTTAGAAGCATCAGCAGCAGGGGGTTCAGGAAATGGCTCATCCAAGACATAGCCCATCTTTTTAGCCTTGAGAACTATTCTCAAGTTTCTAAGCTAATCCAAGTAGTTTGGCCCTGTCAATTTGTTTTCATCCAAGATTGATTACAAATTCATATTTGATGACATGGAGTGATGATTATAGCAACCTAGATGTAAAAGAGAGCATGTTAGATATGTACATAAAATGCATGATTATTAGGTCTTTAATAATACGCACTATGGCTCCCACTATTTTATTACGAATTCATAGCCCTCACTACGAACTCGAGAGAACCTATTGGAAGTTCTCCGAATGGGTTGGTATCCAATTCCAACTTTAGAAAAAACATTAAGTCAGGTCAATAAGCCTTTCTTAGGTCAAATTGGTAGGTATCTGATCCATACCAATTGCATTTTATATGCAACTACTGAATTGTGCTATCAACTAATTGATGTGTGCACAAACCATTGGGCTATCAACTCTTGATATGTGTATATCTCATATATAATTACCCAATATTGTCTCCAATTTACATTGACCTTGAGTCAGTTCAACAAGTCAATGAAATTGACTAGGACTAACCCATTAATCATATTTCAATGATTCGAATATATTTTTATAGAACAGGCTTGAGTCAGCTCAACAACTCAACATCTAGAAGAACTTTGATTCTCCCCACATTAATGGAAGGCTTTAGTCTTAATTATTATTTATTTAAGGGATTTTTTTAATTAAGTCTCATCATGTTAAAGAATGCATAACATATATCCATTCATCATAAAGACATAAATTTGATAGTTACTTTAATTATATGGAATGATTATGGACAATCTAACGTCAATCCCTCGAGTCCATGGAAGGATTGACTAGGTCTAACCTAGGTAAATGCATGAATTACAAATCAAATAGAAATTAAATTCATATTTCTAAGTCTTCTTATTTTATGGCACCATCTCCTTGCTTCTTGCTCCTTGCTCCTTTTGCATCTCTATTATATCATAATCCCATATAATCTAATTACATAATTCAAAATATAATAACTCAATTTACATTTGAGGGGAGTGAGATGAGAAGAGAAATACATGAGAAAGAAAAGAGAGGTAGGGACATGCTGGCCCTATTTACCATAAAATAAAATAACCATGCATGCTCAATCACATTGGTTAAGTCCATAATTATCTATCATGCATTGCCATTCAACCATAACATGCATTCTCTAATGCATAAAATAAAGATAATAAAGAAAAAGACATTCTCGAATTTTCGATTTTAATATGCAAATTTAACATATCTCTTTATCTAATCATATTAAATAAAACATATGTAAAATTTGAAACCCCTTTAAATAAGGTAATCATGCTATCTAGGCAAATAATCAATCTCATTGATTCTTGCCTAAATTTTTCCTTTTATGTTATTTCCTAAATGGTAAGTGACTTCCAAATTGAATTCAATTCCTTAATCACATTTAGAAATTAAACCTCAATTATTAAGAAAATTAATTCACAATTAATTCCATATTTCATGATGCTAAAATAATTAAACAATTTAATTATTATATATACCATTAATTAGTCATACTAAAATTAAATTAGTTCAGTCCACTTAATTCAAAATTAATTCTCAAAATTCATAAAAATAATAATCATCTATTTGGATATTTATAGATAAGCTCGAGTCAACCCGAAGTACAATCTCAAACTAGCGCACCAACCATAAAGCACCCAAACCGAATCGTATGTATATCTAGAATTAGATTAGACCATAACTGAACCAAAATAATTATAGGCATATGATCAGCATCTATAAACATCAAGAATATCATATATTCATTCAAGGAAATCACCGGAAACAAAATAAAATTAAATTAACAATTGTTTACAGAGATGAGTCTCGGTCGAGAAATTCTTATATGCAGAAATTAAAATGATATTAATCTCGCATTTGTTTCTATCCAATGGCCAAAACACATTCTCAATAACTTTTGACATATTCCAGTTATCTCATAATTGATTTTAGAGGACCGGAAATGTGGAAGAAACAAATCAAATATTAAAATTTCTTTCAACAACCCTAATATTTACAATCCAAGCATAAAACGAAAATCGAGCATACAAATTGTTTTGTATCTAATCTTATCCGTCCAACATGTTCTCTGATCTTATTAAAACATGATATGTATAAACAGAAAGATTGAAACTAAAATCCTCTTAATGAAAATCTTATTGTAACTAAAAGGAATCCAAAATGCCATTTTCAATTAATCATATTAATTCTTCAATCAAAATTGTTCATGACAATCATAGGGAGGCTCTGATACCACTATTGGAGTATGCACATGCATCTCATACACATTTCGTAGTGGAAAATTAAAATTTTACAAACTCAAAGAAGAAGATAAACTTATGTAATTATGAACAATTAAAAACTATCCAATAATATAAGGTTATTACCTTTCAAAACCAAGTATTCTTCCTTCGGTTCTCTTCTTACCGGGTTGTAGCAAACCACAGTAATCCACTAGGATCACCTCTAATGGTATCCACGCGAAGGGAGAAAACCTTTAAGGCAATGGCTTAAACTAACATAATAAGCTAGCAAAAGAGTTAATCCTTGAGAGAGAAGAAGAAAAGAATTAACCATTTAATTCTTATGAGTTACAGCTATATAAACAGTATAAAAGAGGAATATTGATAGTCCACATTGAATTAGGGTTCAGAAACCTTCATTATAAATGATGGGTTTTGAGCATGTATCACATACATATTGCGCAGCGGAAAATAAAATTTTTCAAAACCCAAATCAAAGAATTATACATGTACCAATTAAAATAATTTAACTAAAGAAAATTCAGAATTTACACCTTTATAATTTCTTGATTTTCTTCAACTTCTCACCATGTTGGGTTGTAGCAAACCACAACAATCCAATCTAGAATTGTCTAAAAGGAAAAAGAACTTAATCTAAAACACAAACCAAAAATTATTTAAATTCAAAAAATAAAAAGAAAACAAAAAATAAGAAATTACCAAAGAAGCCTTTTTTTTGAAACAAGGAACTCTACATCACTTTGAATGGAGGAGCAAAAATACCAGAACAAGATCAATTAAGAATACGTGGCACATAATAAGCAACAAAAGTAGTCAGTTTACCCTTAATTGCCCTAACACATTCGTAAAATCAAACTTAAAGAGACAATGGAAATCCAATGACTCTACAACTAGATTTCTCTCCACTGTGAACCTTACCCTTCAATGAATTAATGGTCTCAAAATAAGTTATCTTACCCCAAGGGTAGTTCACATAATCACCATTATCCACTATATTAAAATGCTCAATTGGCACAAGCTTCTTGGGCGGAGAAGCAAAAATAAAACACTCCACGAAATAAAGAACATCAATATTCAATTTTTCCCATTTTCCACAAATGAAAACCTCTTCAAGAGCCCTCTTGTCCACCTTATCAAATCCATCAAAATACTTCTATAATAGACTATT
>CATIWF010039525.1:0-10039 GCA_949630135.1 Balakata baccata | reverse complement strand
TGATCCATAGTCTTTCATTGGAAGACTTCTCAAGATTTTGTTATTGACATCTTCAAGGCTTGTGTGTCTTCCATATTTCTTCATATTGTTGATAATGAAGAGTAGGCGGTTTGTCATCTCCGTGATGGTCTCATTTGGCTTCATCTTGAATAGTTCATATTCATTCATTAGGAGTTAAATCTTCCTAGAACGAACTTGCTTTGTTCCTTCATGATAGTTCTCCAAAGTCCTCCACATATTGTAGGCGGTTGGACAATGTTAGATCTCCCATACTCTTCAAGAGAAAGAGAGCTTGCTAGGATGGCTATGGCCTTCTTGTTTTGGCCATTTGCTCTTCTATGTGGTTTAATCCACTCATCTCTAGGGAGAGGTTCATCCTCTCCATCAGCATTCTTTCTTGTTGGTGGTGTCCATTCTTTACGAACACTATCCCACACATCAATGCCTTCACTATCCAAATATGCCTCCATTCTAAACTTCCAATGGGCATAATTTGACCCATCAAAATAAGGTTTGAGGCTTTGGAATCCTTCTTATGCCATTGTTAATCTTTGCTAGAGCTGATTAGGCACCAATTGTTGCCCAAACAATCACCAAGAAGGGGGAGGGTGGGGGGGGGGGGAGGGGGGGTGAATTAGTAGGAAATTAAAAATTTGCACTCACAAGAGAATAAAAGAGAAGGAGAAGATTAATACACGAATTTTATAGAGGTTCGGGTGTTAACTAACCCTACTCCTCTCCCCAACTTACATTAGGTATTAACTAATCTAATCTTATATTACAATCTTTGGAGTTTTAATAAGCTCACTCCCAACTAGGTATTTTAACAAGGCTAACACTCAACCCAAATTTCCCTTGTGTTTTATGGCTCATACAACAACCAATTCCTTGTAATTTGGCTCACACTACCCAATTACAAGACAACCCAAGTGTTTTCAGATTAACACTTGAACCCTTATACAAAAGCAATTAATGAAAGGAATTGAGAAAATAAATTGCAATAGCTTTGGCACTTGTTAAGATGTTGGTTCTTAATTAAATGGCCTTTTGGTAAGGTATTTATACTGATTACCTACCAATTAGCTGTTACAAATGGTGCCATAACTCTTTCTAACGTTCTCTTACAAATGCATTAAATATAGTCTGCAGAGAGAGGTGTCCCGGTCGGGAACCATGATATCCCGGTTGAGAAATGCCCAATTGTATTACGTGGCAGCTTCTAGTTGGCTGAAATCTCCAACGACTAGTTTTTATTCAAGTGTTCCGGTAGGGACTTGCCCGATGATGCCACTGCTAGGAACTTGGGTCTTTTAGGCTTTGAATGCGTCCTGGTTGGGACTACCCTTCTCGGTCAAGACCTGAGTCAGTCTTGACTAAAAATGTTTTGACTTTCTGATGATGTGGCACATTATGGTGGTGTCTCCTCTTCAACGGTCATGTCTTTTTGAATGTCCCGTTCGGACCGCAACCATTCCCGGTTAGGACATCCCATATTCCAGTCTGCTTTTGCTACTGGAACTTTTGGGCTGTCACCTTGCAGAGTTTTCTAGTCTGGACACTTAGTTTGCTTAGTCTATTCTATAGTCTCGGTCGGGACATCCTTATCCCAGTTTGGAAGCCTCCAGTCTCGGTCGGAATATACCCTTTCCCGGTCTGCTTTGGCTACTGGAACCTTGAGACACTTTGAGGCAATATTTTTCCGGTCTGGACATGGCATTTCCCGGTCTGGACTTGTGTCCCGGTCGGGAGTTATATGTCTCCACGAAATTCTTGAGTTTGTTCAATGAGGAAACTTTAACCAAATGTGTTGAAACTTTGAACACTACAAAACAACATTAACAAGGATGTTAGCAACAATTAATTTGATTATCAAGATCAAAATGGAGAGCAATCACCCTACGGTTAACAGAATTCTATTTTGTTCTTCATCTTCTTTTTTTTTTTAGGTGGAAGTCATTAAGGTATACTCGAGGTATTCCCATGGAATTTCTAAAGGTATATTGAAGGAATTTCTAAGGTACACCCAAGGTATTCCCAAAGATTTCCTTCCAGGGAATTCTCAAGGAATTACTGAGGTATACCTAAGGCATTCCCAAGCTATACCCTAAGGCTATACAATGAACCAAGATATGCCTAAGATACACCGATGATATTCCAGAGTTATTCCATCTAGGCAATCAGTCAATGCTCAATAATGAATTGAATGTTGTTAGTTTGAGATTTTGTGATGTTTGTGATCTTTTTATTCTTCTTCTTCTTCCTATGTGTTTTTTTTTGTGAAAATTGAACTTCTTCTTCTTCTTTTATGTTTTTAGTGAAAATTGAACCAAACTATATCCAAAGTTTACCAAAGGTATTCCTGAGATATACCACTAGACAATCAATCTATGCTCAAAATGAATTCAATGTTGTTAGTTTGAGATTTTGTTATGTTTTTTAACATGGATTCAATTCTCTAGACAATCATTCAATGTTATACCATCTAGACAATCTTCCTTTATTTTTTTTTGTGAAAATTGAACAAATGTATGCCCAAAATATACTGAAGGTATTCTTGAGATATACCGTCTAGGCAATCAGTCTATGCTTAAAATGAATTTAATACTATTAGTTTGATAATTTGTTATGCTTTTGAATTCAGATTTAATTTTTTTGAAAATATCAAAAAAAAAAAAAAAGATAAGACATGTATGCATGGGACTCAAGAACATCTACAAAATATTAATTATCAATGTGGGTCCCATATTTGATTTTAAATTTTTCGTAAATGAAAACTAGTACTAAATGTGGAAATAAAAAAAAATCTTAGTTAAATTGATGCTACTTGTAGAATTTTGATATTTTAATTGATCATTTGTGTCCATTTTCCTAATTTTTAACCAATTTGGCTCCATGGATAGCCCTAACAGATTGTCTTTCCTTTCTCCACTCAAGACTACAGTCTATATATATGGATCCCAGCCTATAAAATTTCTAGATCCATTTGATTGGATATAATTCACTGGAAAAAAAATTCAATCTCTTGGTCACGAAATGACATGTTTATAAGTCATATTTCATTTCCAAGCTCAAGAGTCGTGGTTCATCTTTCTTAATAAGCTAAAACTTTTATATTCATGCTGACATAAATAGAATAGTTTTATTATTATGACATCTTTTCAGCAACCAGACAAGATCTTTCATTTGTAAGCAAAATTTTTTTTATCCAAAGTCTTTATTAAATTTGTCATTTATGTATTTATTTTGTCAAGTACTTATCATTAAGTATAAGTCATCATTCCTGAATTATTGACTAGTGACAGAGAATCCTGCTTATCTACCCCATTTAGAATAATGACCCCCACCACCTTGTTTATCACTGTAGAGAAATTTTTAGATAAATTCAATTTATCATGTCATCTATAGAGACTAATTTAATTATATAATAATATATATTTAATTGTTTTATTCACAGTGATTGATATGAATATAACCATTAATATATATATATATATAAAATTGTGCGATTGAATTAATTTACAGATGATATGATAAATTAAATGTACCTAAAATGGACCTCTAATCAAGAGTATAAGGATTGATGAGTCCGTAAGTAAGAGGCAGGTAGTCGTTTTGATGATAGTAAAGAGCTGCCAGTATAAGTGTTATTACTTACTCATTTTCTCTTAATACTCTAGTTAGAGGGTCTTTTTAGTATCAGAGCCATGATTCTTATCTTTTATAAGAGATAGTAGGTGTGGACATATTTTGATGAAAGGTCTGAGAAACACCCATCATTATGGAAACTAGCTCCACTCTTATAAGTACAATATATGCCCTTTTTTCTTTACCTCATTCTACTTCTTTCAAAACCAACTATAGAAGTAAATTAGATTTTCTTTATGAACTTTAGCATATTTTAGATGAGCAAAAAACCTCTATTACTGAGATTTCTTTTCTTAGTCCATATGATGTATATAACCAAAGCAAAATTCACCCAGACAACCAATATTAAGTCACTTGTTTATAGATCTTCAGAGACTATGAAAGAATACGTACATTCTTCCTTTTTTAATCCGTACATTATCAAAGCAATAGGTGAGGAGCAATTCCTATCTTTGGAGATCCTTCCAGAACTTATATCCCTCTGAAAGAAAGATGGATACATACACATGCATTGTGGAGCTATCCAACTTGCTTTATCCTATCATGGGAGAGAAGGCCCTTCAGTCTTTCCCATATTAACCTTATTGGATACTAGATATTTATAGTATCAACATGTTGTTATTGGTACTATAAAAACATCGCTAAATGATGGAATAGTGATGTTCACTTTCTATCCTAATTTCAACTTGTCTTTGGAAGATCCTTATGTGCTTTCAGCCATGAAGGTTCAAGTTCAGATTACTGGTGCTCCACAAGTTATGATTACAACAGCAGCAACTCTCCATTATCAAATCTTTCTATTCCTTTATCAAATGAAGCACTTTGTATAGTAGTAGATGCTTAATGAGTACCAACTTGTGTGCATATTCCAAAGGAAATTTCTAGAGAAGAATTGGTAAAATTATTATTGGACATCTGGGTAACCAATTATGAAAAGATTCATAATACATCCCAACCAATTCAACACTTAGAATCTCACTTTCAGAAAAAAGAAGATAGAATAGTTGAAACAAAGTTTGTTCACACTGGAGAGGCTAGTTCTAGTTCTTCGATTTTCTCCACACAATTCATGATTCAATCATTTGAGGTTGAAGAAAATTTGCAAATAACAGGCTTCAACTCCGCAGGGAAACCAATCTATTACATGATCCAAGGTAAACACAACATCTTGGATATCAATTATAGATGTGAAGATTATTTACATAAGGCTTTATGTGCAAGTGATGAAGAAGAGTCCCATTCTCGTCAGAGGAGAAATAAGAAAGGAATGTTTGAAAAGATGTTCCGACGAAGATTTGATAATGATGATCCATGTATTAGCTTGCTTGGACAATCCTCAGGAAAATATGATTATGTTCTTTAGTAGGATGAACCTTTGGATCTATCTCCAGAACCACTACCCCAAGCTCCACCTCTTCCTATTTATAAAAAATGTATAAAGTGGATCAAATAAAAAAGCCTCAATGGATTCCAAAGTATGCTACTCCTTTTTTAATATTAGCTCATGTGCCCCTTGTTTGTATGTTCCACCCCTCTGGAAATGGTTTTCCTTTCTTACAAGAAAGTATGAATCCAAATATGCAAGTAAAGCGTCTCTATACATTAAATCTCTGGGTCTATATGCACAAAGAAGAGCTCGAGAAATCATAATTGGAGAATTTGTTCTTAATTGGCAAACTAATACTGCCTTAACACAAAATTTTGTCCTAATAGGATAGGAACTAAGCTTGATTAGGTTTCATCAAAAGTCAATCTAGTGGAATCTACAATGAAGAGCCAATTCAATTTTTAGCAGGAGTTTATGTTTAAACTTCAAAAGTAGATCATGACTCTCCATATTGAATTGATGCAGATGATTCGGTAACAAATTTTTGGTCCTCTTTTTCAATAAAAATAAGAAGAAATTACGAGTCTGAAGCAACTGTTATCACATGTAAAAAGAGACTCTTATATTAAAACACCTTTTAATCTTTTTGCCTTCACAAGTACTTTTCCTCTACCTAAACCAACAACCTCTATTGCCCCTACATAACCAAAAATAGACCCAATTCTCTTATAACATGAAAACTTTCAAAAGATGCCAAGGTCTTAGAGATCTACAGCACCACCCAAGAAAAAAATCTACCACCTATTTATCCACACAATTAACCACACTTCCAGTCATTAGGAGGTCAAGAAAAGAACCTGAATTAGCTCCTATTCAATATTCTTAAGACCTTTACCAATACATGATAAGGCCCTCTCAAACTAGCCATATTACTAGTTTTCTTCAGACTAATCTTGAAACCCTTTATATTGATATGCAAGAAAAATCAGACTCCAATAAATCTTTTTCAGAAGATGATGAACCTAGAGTGATGATAATCAAAGTGAATCATCTAATTTCTCATCTATACCATCAATTAGAATGGCAAATATGCCACGAGCAGCTACTATAGATCAATCTACTGCTACTGAACTAATGATTGCATTCTTTTTGTTCAAGAACCTGTTAAAGAAGAAATGGAAAGTGGAGCTACTTATCATCTGAAGCATGCTAATTGTGGTCCATAGTTTTCTACGAATAATATTTTTCCACATTAGAGAAGAGAAAAATTGCTAGAAATGTATGCCTAGATGGAAACCAAAATTCGAGCTGTCCTTTCTACATCAGAAGTACTTCGGGAATTTACTACTTGATTTTTTGAAAAGTTTTAAAGAATAGCGGCTATGTCTTCCTAAGTATTATAAATTGCAATTTTATCAACTCGAGTCTATTCTTGCAGCTCTTTCCTTTTTAGAAATAGAATTTGTGGGCAGCTCAAGAGATAATGCAGAAGTTGTTTGAATTGAGTTCTTCCAATTAAAGTGTTGTTCTTTATAAAGAAAAGATCTTGACAAGCACTACATGCGTGCATCAGCCCGGTATTATCAGTTGGGACCTGGAGATGTTAATTGAAAATAAGAGTTTGTATCCTCAATTCCATTTGAGTTTGGGGAAGCCACTCTCTAGTATTTCAGAAAATATGGAATATCTTTAAAAGATTTATCCTTGGCACAAACTTATCCAAAAATGCTTTTTGTTTTAGATGAATTGTGTGCCTCTAAAAGACAAGTCAATGAAGCTTTACAGTGCACTCACAACAAGAGTCTTGATTCTATTTGCAGCCATCCTGATCTTATGATTAAGTGTGGAGGTACAAATAATTGTGACATTAAGCATCGCAAAAAGAGAAAGCTTTTCAAGAAATACAAAAATAAGTTGTCTTCTTGGCATAAGAAGAAGAAATTCAAGGTCTTCAGTAAAAAGAAGATGCATTGTAAGAGGACAAATGAATCCTATCTCTATGGCAAAAAGGGCATTTCGCTAAGAAATGTCCAAATCGGCCCAAACAATTGGTGCAAGAGGACAGGTAAATCCTATCTCTATGGCAAAAAGAGTATTTTGCTAAGAAATATCAAAATCGGCCTAAACAATTGGTGCAACTAATCCAACACATACAAGATCAATACAACATTGATCTGGAACATGTCGATGTAGAATCTCTATTTTATGTAGAGGAAGAACTTTCACATGATTCCTTAATTAGAATTGGAAATGGTTCGGGAGAATTAGATTATGAAGATTATGAAGGAAGTTTTATGATAGAGTCAATTCAATTTGATGAAGTCCCCTAACCAGAAAAATAAATTGGCCAAATATCCAAAAAACAAATTGTGCCCTATTGTCCTGTCCAGCTCTTAATGGAAAAATATTATAAGCCTATGAAAGCCATAGCCTTTATTGACACTGGAGCCTATAGAATAATAGCCAACTCAAAACTCTTTCCAAACCACTTCTAGAAGGCCCATACTTAACTTTTCAAAGCCACTGATGAAGATTTTTTCTTCATAGAACTCATCACCAAAAAGCTCATTAAAATCCAATTTTTGCCAAACTGCTTAGTTTGGACCAAAGTATTAGGATCAACATTACCCAATAAGGATATTCTTATTGGGTTTAATGTTATCATCCAATTATCTCATTTATCAGTTGGTGCTCAAGGATTGTGTTTCAAAAGATGGTTATTGCCTTATACCATAACCCTAAATCTTCTTACAACCTCCTTGGTGTTTTCTTATGAAGATATTCAGGCTTAAATAGTCAATCGGAGATGTGTTGAATTTCATATAAAATTAATTCAAAAATGTTCTAATCCTTTATGGACTAGATTCAAATTCTTTATCTCTCTTCCAATCAAACAAAATGAAGATATCAATCCAACTAAAGCAACTCATCGAGGAATGAATCCTGAAGATCAGACCCTAGTGATTCAGGAGTGTAACCAATTACTCTAATAAGGATTGATAAAACCTACAAAGTCTGGCATGTCAAGTTTTTTATGTCAATAAAAGATCAGAAAAAGTTCGAGATAAGAATAGGCTTGTTATTGATTACAAGCCATTAAACCACTTTCTCAAAGGTGATAAGTTTTATTTGCAAAAAAAAATCATCCTTGTATACATTGGTCTAAGATATAAGGGTATTTTCTCTAAGAGAAGTGCTCTAAAGGCAATTACCTTTAGCACTACATGTACATAATTCATTTATATGAATAATAACATTTTTCATTATATTAATGTTCATCTAGTATGAATTGATAAGATCTTAAGTTGATTAATGAAAGTTCTTGAAACAAGATATAGCATAAATAAAATCATGATGAGATTGTGATGTGAGATTCTTATCATATACAATTATGTTTGTATCTAAAATATCCCTATTCATACGATCAATGAGATAAGACATTATTGATTTGGACAAGCTAGCATATGTTATACTCCTTGATTGGATCAAGGAGTAGTTCTTATAACCTATAAGCACAAGATGTTTAAGAGTTAACATATGGATGCTTATTAGTGTAGTCAAGTACATTGGAGACATGCTATGAGATTATCATATGGATACTCTATACATTTGTTAATGATAATCTCATCATAGCAATGGTGCAAATATCCTTAGACTTGAGGTGCTCAAAGTTATCTTGGATACTAATCATGTGCTTTGACTCCATTCCTTGTTGCCTCAAGAGAGGTCACTCATAGGGTGGTGATTAGGTACAGCTTGAGGTATTTGAAAGTAGTTGGGTAGCTAATAGAGGATTCACTGCTCTTATTAGAAGGAGTGTATACCTATGGCATCTTGTCGAGATCATTACTTGGAAAAATTTGGCCAAAGTAGGAATGTCTTAAAGAAGGTCTTTGAAGACATATCTTTAAGACTAATGAGTCTTAATGACAAGTACTAACATCACTTAGACTAGATATGATGTAATCAGTCTAGTGAGAGCTGACACATAGATCATGTTCTGAACCGAATGGAGTATAGTGAGGGTGAAAGGATGAATTACAAGGAAATTGTCTATGAAAAGGTTTATAGTCAGACCACTAACTTTCTATTCAATCAAGGGCTATGATGTGTTGCTAGATACCGCATAATGTGTTCATATTTGTTATAGTTTTATAGGTGTTTTTAATTGTTTAGTTTTCTTATTTTTATGTGATTTATGGTAAATTTGATATCTAATTGTGTTTTTCATGATTTTAGGTTTTAGGTGGTGGAAAGGAGCATGAAGGACATGTTTTGATGTTTGATTTGAGTTGTGGATGTGTTTTGGGTAACAATGGACTCCATTGGAGGTGTTGAGGAAGCAAAGAGAAATGATGTGTGAAGAAAAGTTCATCGCGACTTCGTGACGACCATTGCTTGGTCGTGACAGGATGAAGGCAGTGGGCAATATGTCGCGTGCACGATGCCCATTGCATGCAAGCGATGCCTATGCATGAGAAGTCGACAGCAAAGTTAACAACAATCTGTTGTGGGTGCGACGCCCATCGCGTGCACACGACGACTGGACAGTGCAGATCACGTGGATAGCTATCAAACCTGATTTTTATCAACTCCTTTAGGGTTTTTCACTCCTATAAAAGGAAAATAACACATCTTGGGAGAGGGAGGGGAGTGGAGAACAAAAGTTTAGTCATTTATTTCATTTTTTTTCTCTTAGATTTGGGGGAGACGCATTCTAGGGTTTCGAAATTCTTCATCTTCTCCTTGAAATTTCTGCACACATAAGAGACTTCTTGGTGGACAATCTCATTCTCCAGCAGACCAATTGTTAGAGGAAGGAACTATTTTTGCTCTCGAGGATTATTTTGACTTGGGCTTGAAGGATTGGAGACCATCAACCTCCAATTTCCATATTTGAAGATTTAAGGGAGCATCATAACTTTTCTCTTCTTCTCAATTGCTGTTGCAATATTTGTTTGACTATGAATATTACATTGATTTGTTTAGTATTCATGTTAGGCTAAATTCTTTTTGGGAGCCTGGTTAACAATCTCAATTTTGTAATAAACTCCCATTATTTTGTTG
>CATIWF010039518.1:0-11710 GCA_949630135.1 Balakata baccata | reverse complement strand
ACGTTTACATGATTTAATATTATTTATATTCATATGATATTGATAAATAGAATGATATGCAAAATGTGTATGAATGACAATTACTACTTGTAACTGTGATTGACTTAGTACTTTAGAAAGCTTTTGATAATTATTCTCATTGAGTTGCAACTCATCAAATTGCATCATCTTTCAGGCAAGGAAGAGTAATTAGCTCAATTTGGAGGTGCATACCATATAGAAGACATGGATCACAAGTCATCGGCCGAGCCTCACCAATCTCTCTCCTTGTATTGCTCATATGTATAGGAACATGACATTTGTATTTTGGATTGTGTGTCTATATATGTATAAATTACTAAATATGCAATGATGTGTAAATGTGTATTTGGCTTTAACCTTTCTAACTAAAATAATTGAATATAGTGTCTGAATTATTAACATATGTGATATATTAGGTTTATAATAAGGATGTGATGCTTAGTTGAGCTATCAAATGTTGCAAAGTGATAATGTTATATGATTCAAAAAAAAAAATTTATCCCTCATTATAAACAGGACTATGTCATATTCTATGCTATATATGACAACATGATATAAGTATAAGTGATATCCATAGGTATAAGGTGTTACAGATAATCCATGTGATTGTCACATAGCAGGTCATCATACTACTCTTAGCAAATATCCACATGTTAAATTTAAATATCTCACGTTTACAACTTATGAGATATACTGTTTGATTCAATTAAAAAGTATAATATGTGCTAGTCGATCGGGATCAACAATATTCCGTTTCGTTGATCATATAACTAGATATAATTTAGATACTAACATAATTACACATGATAAGAATCTTATTATCATGATTTTATCATGATTTCCTTCATGTTGTGTTATGTATCATGAATTTCATTAATTGATTTAAAATCTATATCAATTCATATAATAAATGAACATCAAATTAATGAAAATGTCTTTTATTAATTAAAATAAATTGTACAACAAGTGTTAAAGGTAATTGCCTTTTATAACATTTCTCTTATAAATTAGATTCTGATCATATCAGTGCTATTTTGGACACAATATGCTTAAATTTCGGTCATGTTGACTTATTCAATTTCGATTTTTACATATTAATTGGTGCTCCAAATAGACTGATGTAACAATTTAAATATATAATTATTATTTTCTTTAAAAAAAATTCGACCAAAAACTTCAAAAAAATTAATTTTTAATAGTAAAAATAATAATTTTTTCAGTATAAAAAGTAATAAATATATATTAACTACAAAATCATATAATTTATTTTTTATTAATAAAAAGTTTAGGAAATAGTAACATTAAAAATTTTATTTAAACATATACAAAATTGCTTAAAATGATTAATATGTTTAGTAGTTTTTTTAAAAACTTCATAACAAATTTAATAAAAATTTGGAGTAAAATAATTAAAATTTTTTTAATTTATATCTGGTATAAATGGATATTCATACTCAATTATAACTCATCTATATATTAATAAATTAAAATAAATTGAATCTGTTTATGACTAATTTAATGGTTAATATAAATAAATTGATGGGTATGAATTATTATCTGCAACGTACCTCAAATTTTTTTTTTTTCTGTTCATTACTTGGTGTCGGGTTTGAAAACATTGCCTGTATCGGAAGGCAATGACTTCTTTGGGTCTTCGTTTTCCACAGTAGAAAATTAATTTAAAAAAAGAAAAAAAAGAAAAGGAGATGATGCCATTGTTTGCGTAAGCAGAAGGCAGCCACGAATGCTGACGGCAATTCAATCGTCACGGAAACGACTTCACTCCTTCACCGATTCCGCGACCGCCCCGTCGTCACCACCACCGCTTTCACTGTGGCCGATAAGAATTTTAAATATTTTTTCCCTTACAAACAATTCGAAACGTCTCTTTCTCTTCCTCTGTTACTTTGAAAGCGAAAAATGAAGTTTCGATGCATCACATTTGGCACGTGCTTTTGTGTTCATCATTAATCTCTGGCTATCTATCCCTCATATCTCTCTTTAGAATCACATAATCAACACTCCTACTTTTGGTGGTACTTTGTTTCTTGTTTTCGTTTCACTTAGTGAGTAAAATCTTCCAAGGTAGATCTGATTGAGCATAGGCTTATAGCTTTTCCAGTGGTTTTTTTTTCTTTTCTATTTTTTTTTTCATTTTGGGTCATTTCACTTCAATTTTTTTTCTTTAATTTTTGCTCTTTCTAGTAATTTTCTGCTTATTGGAATATAATTTTTTATTTAATAAAATTATCAATTTGATATTTTTATCTCGTCCTTATAGATAGTATAGAGTTGTTGGCTTTGTGGTCTTGAAAATTAAAGCAAGAAATTTCCTGCCCATCTCTGTTGTACTATAGGGAGTTAAAAATAGGTTATTAACTGAAGCTTGACTTTGCAAGTTTTATGGTTTCTGGTCTTAGTTTTGTGATTCTTATGATGACGGATTTCAATTGTTTTTCTAGCAATTCCATAGCTTTACATGTATTTATTTGTAATCTACATATATCATTTCTGCAAATCCGTTTTGAATTCAGGACAATGATTCCTTTTTCTGTTAATTTTCTACTCTCTGAATGTCTCAACTGTTTTGTTTGAGAACCCTGATCTATGTTGTTTAGGGGCATCTCTATTCTTGTGCATTCCACTTGAATTTTTCTCTTTGAAAAATTTTACTTCATAGTTTCTTCAGAATAAATAAGGTAGCTCTGTATTATAGATGATACGTTTGATCTTAGCAGCCTTTTATAAAACTTCTCTAGTATATTAATGGCTAATTTTTCTGAGCCATCATCATCTTTAAGCTTTACTTCATCTTCTCATGTATCAAATGGCTCGATTAATCAAAATATATCAATCTTTGATGCAAGACATAGTCTTGAGGTTATTAGTTTAACCAAGCTTAGCTCCCATTTAGAGCACCTCTTGGTCGATTCTAGTTTTGATTATAGTGATGCTGAAATCGTTGTTGAAGGTGTGGCTGTTGGCATTCATCGATGTATTCTAGCAGCCAGGAGTAGGTTTTTCCGTGAATTATTTAAGCAAGAAAAAGTGTCTGATGAGAAGGAAGGGAAGCCAAAATATTGCATGAGCGATTTATTACCTTATGGGAAGGTTGGATATGAAGCCTTCCTGATTTTCTTGAGCTATTTGTATACCGGAAAGCTTAAACCATCTCCGATGGAGGTATCAACTTGTGTTGATAACTTATGTCCTCATGATGCCTGTAGATCTGCAATTAATTTTGCAGTGGAGTTGCTCTATGCCTCATCCATATTTCAAGTACCAGAGCTTGTTTCTCTTTTCCAGGTCAGTGCATTGTATGTGTAATGTTATACAGAGAAGCAAAAATTTAAAAGTTCCAATTATTATTCACATTGTTATTTTGATTAGTTTTAGTAGTTGAAAGTTTTCAGTTTGTACTGATGATTAATTTATTTGCTTATAGCTTGATGCTAGTGCTAGTTGTAAATGCATTAGAATAAACAAATCATCTTACTATGCAGACTCCAATGAGTGCTAATAATTAAGCCATATGACTAATTTGGAGAAGTTTATTTGTTTGTATTATTCGTTCATCACGGTCCATAACAAGTCTTCAGCATTATATAAGGAGCCATTTGTTACGAGATAAACTGACAAGAAAAATATGAGGGCCCTTAAATTCATGTGTGAACCTGCTCTTTGCAATTTTAACATGATGCTCTAAATATTTACAGAGACGCCTTCTTAATTCTGCTGATAAGGCCCATGTTGAGGATGTTATCCCAATCCTTGTGGTTGCATTCCATTGTCAATCAAATCAACTTGCTGCTCAATGCATGGATAGGATTGCAAGGTCTAATCTTGATAGCATCTCACTAGAGAAAGAGCTTGCATATGAAGTTTCAGAGAACATCAAATTGCTTCGCAAAAGACCTATTTCTGATGATGAACAAAACACTGAGGCTGTGGACCCCTTACGTGAAAAGAGAATTAGGAGAATACACAAGGCACTAGATTCAGATGATGTGGAACTCGTAAAACTTTTACTGACAGAGTCTGATGTAACATTGGATGATGCCTATGCCCTTCATTACGCTGCAGCATACTGTGACCCTAAGGTTGTGTCTGAGGTTCTCAACCTTGGTCTTGCTGATGTCAACCTTAGAAATTCACAAGGTTACACAGTTCTCCACATTGCAGCAATGCGAAGACAACCATCAGTCATAGTTTCTTTCCTTGCCAAAGGGGCTTGTGCTTTAGACTTAACATCTGATGGGCGAAGTGCTGTTAGCATCTGCCGGAGGTTAACCAGACCAAAAGATTATCATGCCAAAACAGAGCAAGGGCAGGAAGCAAATAAAGACCGACTATGCATTGACGTGCTAGAAAGAGAAATGCGGAGGAATCCAATGTTGGTAGATGCTTCCATCAGTGCGCATACATTGTCTGATGATCTGCACATGAAGCTTCTTTACCTAGAGAACAGAGGTATTATTCTGCTGATGATACTTTTGAATTTGATCACTTGCTTGTTTGCTAACAGTTTGTCCATTTATTTATTTCTCAATGGACTGGATTTTACTTTTGATTCATTGCATTATATTTTTCTCATTAATTTTGAAGATCTTGTTCCATTTAAGAACCATGTGAACAGATGATATGTTTGATGTCAACATTCTTAATTTCATTTTTATAATTTATCTAGTAGGCACTAATAGAAACTGGGTTTGTCTCATTATTTGCTGCTTGTTAAGCAAAAGTGGAATTTCTTTGTAAAATTGGACTTCCTCCAGATATTAAGTTTATATCTTTGTTTTCGTTCCAGTGGCATTTGCACGATTATTCTTTCCGACTGAGGCCAAAGTAGCTATGGACATTGCACACGCTGAGTCAACACATGAATTTGCTGGTCTTGCTGCCTCAAAAGGCTCAAATGGGACTTTGAGAGAGGTAGACTTAAATGAGACACCAATAATGCAAAACAAAAGACTTCATTCTAGGTTGGAGGCACTTATGAAAACAGGTACTGGCACAATAGAACAATGATTCCCCTAGTGGTTGCCAATTTACTTTCCATTTGATGAGTTTTGTAATGGTTGTGACTTATGAAATATGAGTTGCCTTTTGTCTTAGCTTGCTCTTGGTTCAGTTACATATGCATCTAAATTACATATTTTCAGGCTTCTAAGATACAGTTTCAATAACCAACATCTTAAAAATATTTTTTTTTTCGGCAGAGAAAAGGAAACAATTTTGCATTTGGGCTATAATATGTGGTTTAAGTATTTCCTTGTAGAATGGCTTAAGGGATTTAAAAAAAAAGAGAAACATTTTTACTTGCTTTCACCTCAAGAAGAATGGATCGAGCAATACCACACCTCTCCTCCCCCTTCCTTAGCAATTACCGTTGTGATGGTTGCGGTAATTCCAATACCTCTCCTAATTCCCCTTGATTAGCATTTATTGTTGGTTTGTGATGATTAGCATTTAATTTTGTAGTACAAAAAGGATCATATTCATGTTGTTCATGCTTGTTTTTCTTATTTCATTTTTTATTTTGCTTCCTTGATTTTAGGTTATTGAAAAGTGATACAACTAAGCTGTCTGATTATTGAAACTGCATTGTTTAGGGCTAAGATTTTTGGGTGTTTTACTTGAATTCTAGCAATTTAATTTCATTTGGTATATGCTGTTTTTCCACAAGAGGCTAGATTTATGACTGCATGCTTGTTTTAGAAGTGAAATGGCATGTGTGTATATGATAAAAGATAAAAAAAAAAAAAGATTGTGCACAAGTGAAAAGAAAAATATATATAATTGAAGTTTGAAATTATTTGGCAACTATCTGGACTCACAAAGGCTTTCTGTGTTGAATACGACACTCGTACCTTTGTAAGATTCTCATTTAACTGTGGTTTTTGGTCATGGCAGTGGAAATGGGTCGACGCTATTTTCCTAATTGCTCGGAAGTGCTTGATAAGTTCATGGAAGATGACCTAGCCGATTTGTTTTACCTTGAAAAGGGCACGCTAGATGAACAGAGAATCAAGAGAATGCGATTCATGGAACTGAAAGAGGATGTTCAGAAGGCATTTGATAAGGACAAGGCTGAGCACACGGTCTTGTCATCGTCATCATCTTCTTCTCGAAACAATGGCAACAGTAACAAGCTCAGAAAATTGTGAGCACCTGTAAATTATGACACTCTAATAAGCCTTAGTATCAGGTTTTGGAGAGTTTCTGGGAGAAGTCTTCATTCACGTTTTTGGCTCTGCATGTATAATTTTAGCAAAGAAAGCAAATTGACTCTATTAGTGTGAAGCCATTATCAGCTCTTACTTCGATAATTGATAGAAACTGCAGGGAACTCTGAATTATAGGAACTCAACTGATTCTTTCAAATTTTAAATTTTGCTACAGCTAGTTGCATTGGTATATGTTCTCCAGAAATAGACCAATTGTTAACTAAAATATTTTTGGTGCAGTTAATTGAATGTAGAAGCACTTGTTACCATATCAATATGAAATTCTATTAAAATTAAAATTGGGATCTTCAAATATGAAATTTCAAATAAGAATGAAATAAGGCATATTTGGCTTGGCTATAGCCTATGCAGATTGTTTAGCAGTAATATTCTAATGGCTTTGCACTCAGATGAGATATAAAAATTAGACCATTTAGAGTGCTTTTCGGGAATCAAATTATTCTATTCTTGCAAAAAGATTAAACAGCTTGTCAAATTAAAAAAAAAAAAGAATTAAAATGCCAAACCACATCAGTATATTTCAATTATTCCTTGCCAATTACCATCCAATATTATAATTCCCTGAGGAATCATGAACTATGTTTTTAACAATCGAGATTTGTTCTGATGCAGTTAATTAAGTCAACAAAATGGCTGCACTAATTTCCCACCTAAACATCTACTACAGATTACAATGACCCAAAATAAACAAAATAAGATAAAATAAAATAAAAATTTAAGTAATTTCTGAAGCTTTTAAAAAAAATAAAAATTTTAGAAAGATCTGTTAGGAATATTGTAGTTGTTAGACTTAATATTGGTTATGAGGGATTTGCTTATTTAAGTCTCATCATTTTACAAGCATGCATTATATATCATACATCATAACTAAATATATAAGATTGCTACTTTAACTATATGGACATGATTATACATATTTCTAACACCAATCCCTTGAGCCATAAAAGGATTGGCTAGGTCAAACCTAGGTAGATGCATGGGATTACAACATATATGAAAACTATTTCCTATTATGTCTTCTTGTATTGACCACCAATTCCATTGGTTTCTTGCTCCTTGCACTTCAATTCTAATATAATTCTATGTAATCTAATTACATAATTTTTAATAGAAAACCTCAAGTTACATTTGAGGGGAGTAAGACGAGAAAAGAAATGACAGAAAAGAATAGAGAAGGTAGAGATACACATGCCCTATTGACCAAATACAAAAATCAATTTTATGCATGAACAATCACATTGATCTTGTCAATAATTAAGCCATCATACCAAGCCATACATCCCTAACATGCATTTTTTAATGCAAAATAAAGGTAAATATAAAAATAATATTTTGGATTCCCTTTGGTATGCACGGTTTTAAACACTTGAACTCTAGAGATGGACTATTCGGCCTTGGTATGAAAATCATTATACATCCATTAAATTACTAAAACCAATTGCATAAAGTTGTCAATTTAAATCATCTATGAACTAGAACACTTTTGGTGACTCAAATTGAACCAAATTAATTTTTTATGCATTGAAACATCTAAATAACACCACAATAAACTTATAAAGATGAATAATCAAATTAACAAACAAAAAGGATCAACCCCTTGGTACAACCAATTTGACTATACTAGGTTTATTAAAACTTAGTTTTTCAACAATTTGGCACAATTTCGAATTTCACTTTTAAATCAAATTTAAATCATTCAAAATTCGTCATAGATATTTAATATCATTGCAATATATGATAAATAAAATTAAAATTTTAAGGCCATTGTAATATTCCAACCCCAACTGCAGAGAGGGGAGTCCAAAATTGTTCTTTTCAACCATGTTATTGCATAAACAAATAAAATCAATTATGACTTTCATAGGGTATCATTGTTTCTTGGCACATATCACATACATAAGCGCAATAGAATTTAAAAATTTTGGAAACCCAAACCGAAGATCGCCCTATGGAACTCATAATCGATCATGCAAATCTATACATAGTTTTTAGAATTTACCTTTGCTTATTTATTTTTTATTCTTTAATCTTTATTCCTTCAAGTCTAGCAAACCACAACTTTCCTTTCTTAAAAAGTCTCTAGCAGTATCCATGCAAAGAAGATGAGAGAAACCGTGTATGATAATGGTTGATCAAGCTTCCAAGGTGCTAGTATGGAAGTATGATTAAAGAGAGAAAAAGAAGACAAATTAATTTTCTAATTGATGCGTCTCAAGAGGGCTGTTGTAAATTTTAGGCCTAAAGTGTCTATTTATATTTTTCCAATTATCCTAGGGCAAGAGGAAACCAAATCCAAGTAGGAAAATACAAAAGGAGGACAAGAGAGCCAAAGGTCCATCAGGTGGTTCGTTGGCCCCTCCATAGGTAGCCCCACATCGACGACTCGTACCCGTAATGATCATCGTCCCCTTGGTGAAACTTTTCTGCGCTCATGACACTGTCTAACTTAAAATTTATCTCTCTTTAACTTGGATGAAATCCAAGACCCATTTTACTCTCATCACAATCTTCTATGCGTGTGGCCCAATAGGTTTCTGCCTATGTTGACTACTTAAATTATCACATAATTTGAGCAAGTCATAAGCGGTGTCTAGCCATATATCATAACCACTAAATCGCTAGAAAGGTTAGTGGTTTGACTTCAAATCCCTTCCATTGATAAGTTTCTATGCAAATTATCCTTTGACCTCACTATACCTCATTCGGTTCAGAGTATGGACTATGTGTCAACTTTCACTAAACTGACTATATCACACCTAGTCTGAATAATGTTAGTTCTTATCCATAAGACTCATTACTCTATAGATATGTATTTGAAGACTTTCTTCAAGCCATTTCTACTCCGACCATAGATTCTTGTAAAATGATCTCTACAAGAGGCCATAAGTATACACTCCTTCTATTAGAAGTGGTAAATCCTTTATTGGCTGCTCAACTACCTTCAAATACCTCAAGCTGTACTCAGTCATCTCCTTATGAGCAACTTCAGTGAGGCAACAAGGAACGTTGTCAAAGCATAAAATTAGTATCGAAGATAACCTTGAGCACCTTAAGTCTTAGGATACGTGCACCCTCGTCATGATGAGATTATCATTGACATTGAATAAACGATCCATGTAATTATCTCATAGAAGGTTATCCAATGTACTTGACTACACCAACAAGCATCCATATGTTAACTCTAAATATCTCATGTTTATGGCTTATGAGGTCAACCACTTGACCTAGTTAAGATATATAGCATGTGCTAGTCTATTTAAATTAATAAAGTCCAGTCTTGTTAATCCTATGATTATGGATATTTGATATAAACATAATTACACATGGTAGGAATCTCACTATCGTAATCGCATCATGAATTCTTTTATGCTATGCATTATATCATGAACTTCATTAAATAGTTTAAGATTGTTATCAATTCAAATGCATGAAACTAGAGTAATGAAGAATGCCTTTATTAAAGGAATAAATGTGTACATTAAGTGTTAAAAGTGATTACCTTTAGAGAACTTCTCTAACAAATCCATGACCTGCATCTTAATACATGTTAATATGATTGATATGAAGTTATTTTGATTTTAATTGCATGTTAGAACTGAATTAAAATCGTCCTTAAATATCCATGTAAATCCAAGTTCAACTATGACTCAGTTTAGGCAATTTTGTATAGTCGGTTTTGGTAATTAAATTCTTAATGACTTAGATTGTCTAATGAATGAATTTAATACTCTAAATTGATTATAAATGCCTAAATTGATAAGAATTAATTATGAAAATTTTGGAATTATTTAGGAAGAATTTAATTTGGATTAGGAAAGTGTTCTTTAATCCTAGTTTGACTAAGTTTTTGGAATGCAATTAAAATTTTAGAATCCTATTTGGCATCAAATTAGTTTTTAATTAAGGTGATTTAATTATGAATTAACTACTGGTCATATTAACATTTGAATTTTAATGTGATTAAAAGACAAAAATAGTTTTTGGATAAACATACAATAAAAGAGTTGAAAACTAGTTAACTATATATCATTACGGTTTGGTTTGATTGATTTTGTTTAATGCATATGGGCTCAACCATGGACTGCTTATTGGACCATAAAAAATGGGCTGTGGAGTTCTGTTCAATGCCTATTAATTAATTCCAATAATCAGTTGATCAGCAAACCGTTCCCAAATAATATTTAATTTAAGTACAAATCCACAAATAATCCAATAATTAGTTGATCAACAAACCATTCCATGTAAATAGTTAATCAACTGGTAAAAATCAGTAGCATTATGCTCATAAAATAGGCCTAGAAGGCATTAAGATTTAATAAGGGTAATTGAGGAGTATTTAACACTTAGAACAATAATCAATGGAAATAAAAGAAAACAAGGCAACCTATGACTGAGTCATGGGTGTGACTATTGCACAGAGCCGAGGGTATTAAAAACCCTTATTTTCCTCTTTTTTGGTCATTCTCTCATTTTTACATCCCCTTTACCCCTTCTTAAAAAACCCTAGTCCCCTTCAATTCCTTAATCTTAAACCTCTTTTCCAATCAAGACACCACTGAAGGGTTTTGATCATGTATCACATACATATAACGCAGCGGAAAATAAAAATTTTCAAAATCCGAATCAAAGGATTATACATGTGCCAATTAAAACTAATTTAACCAAAAAAAATTTAGAATTTATACCTTTATAATTTCTTGATTTTTCTTCAACTTCTAACCTTGTTGGGTTATAGTAAACCACAACAATCCAATCTTGGATTGTCTCTAACAATATCCATGCGAAGATGAGAGAATCAAACCACTAGGGAGATGGCTTGAACATACCTCAAAGTGCTAGCAATGGTGTATGTTCATATGAGAAGAAAATTAAACTCTTTAATTTTCTTGTTGTCTCCAACATTTTTCTTCTCCCAAAAATTTTTTCTTGTCTATTTTCTGTCTTTTGGGGTCTTTTTGATCCAAAAGAAAATTAGAAAAATAGATCCAAATTGATGAGAGGAGAAAGTAGAGTTACATGAATAGTATAGAGTGATTAAATGGCCATTTAGGCCATTTAAGTCCCACCCGTGGGCAGCTGTGCGCCAGCCCGCCTGGCAGGCCAATCGGCAGGCCTGCCAGGCTAGCGGGCCCGTGCGGGCCCTCATGGGTCCGTACGGGCCCGTCAACTCTCTCGAGCGATTTCTTTTCACGATCTTATCGCGAACCGACTCAAAATAATTTTCTCATATTTTGGATCCCATCCGAAGCCATTTTTCTCAGTCTTTACATCTCTAAAGCGTGTGACCCATTAGGTTCCCAGTTATGTTGGCCACTTAAATTATCAAATAATTTAAGCAAATCATGAGCGGTATCTAGCAACACATCATGATCCCCAATTGACCGGAAAGTCAGTGGTTTGACTACGAACCTTTCCATAGATAACAATATGTGCAATTCGTC
>CATIWF010039516.1:0-31664 GCA_949630135.1 Balakata baccata | reverse complement strand
ACAAAAGAAATTGCACCTTACACAGAATATTTGGTTTTGAAAGGGACAACCAATAACTTAATTATCCCTTTTCTTAATTTATTTAGAAGACAAAATTGTTCACTGTAAATAAGGTTTCTTTTTATTTAATGGAAACGGAATTTTGAAGTTAATTATATTAAAAAATATAATAGGAGAGGGTCCATTTTTCTCAGGAATTGGCAATTGAGAGTGGGGAGCAATTTTGAAGTTAATAAATAGGGTAGTATGGGGTTGGAAGTGGAAGCAGGTCATGTGGTGGTGTTGTGTAGCGTAGGCATTAATTTCAAGCCAGTTGATGAATTAATAGGAGAGGGTCCATTTTTCTGTATTTTAATTTCTTGCTGGGATTTTGTCCTCAACACTTAACCCTATACAAATTTAACTTTTTAACATCTTCGTTTGACTTTTTTTATTTTTTCTAAGGCGTCTCGATCTCGAAACGTAACCTCTAGGGCACTAGCCCTGAGCTTCATTCTACTTTTTTTTATTATTTAATGTTTATGCATTACTCATATATATATATATATAATTATATTAATATTATAAAAGCAAAAATTAGCAATGAAATTAAGTTAGATTGGCTTTGGGTTTTTAACAATTGAATTAATTTATTAATGCAATTTTCCTAATTTATATATATATATATATATTAAAATTTTGAGGGACTAAATTATGACTACACCATACACCAAATATTAAAATTAATTTAAATGTGAAAATTTTAAGGGATTAAAGAGTTTTTCTTTAGAAAAATATAATCTCATAATGATTGATAAATTTACTCGAAATGATAGAGATTCTAGAGAAAATATGTCAAATACTTTTCAATATTTGATATTTAAAATAATCGGATTTCTTTTCTTTTTTTTTTAAATAAAAAAAAAGGTAGGGAATATGGGACTATGGATAGGGTGCACAGAAAAAAAGGATAATAAAACAACAACATATATATATATAAAAAAAAAAACAGAAAATAAAGACTTAGGAAAGCTGCATTTATCTGTCCATATCTTTTAAATTCCAAGACAATCTCCAACTTGCCTACATAAATTTGTATTGATATTTATACCAATTTGTGTTATAAATAGGTCGATATATTTATAATAAATTTTAAATTTTATCATGTTACAGATTAATACGTAAATTTGTTATAATTCTTTTAATTTTTTCATATTGTGTCATATTAACTTAATTCATTTATAACACGCCTAAATTTACTGAATTATGAAAGTTAATAGTATTATTTTACAAAAAAATGTAATTATCATTTTTATATCGTGTCAATCATGTTATATCGTGTTAAATGACCAAAAAAGACATAATCATGTCGTTTCATGTCAAATGATCTAAAAAAATATAATCATGTCGTTTCGTATTCATATCAGATTTTATGACTCAAATACAATACGAAAGTTAAACGTGACGCATTCGCATGAGCCGTTCAATTTTCGTGTCGAATTCATGTTAATCTGATGAATAAATAGATCGTGTTCGTATGGACACTAACCATATCATCTGAGTGAGTTGACAAGATATGAATATATCCTGTCAATCCGTTTTAAATATATATATATTTAAAATTTATTTATTAAATAATAAGTGTTTCATAAATAGAAATTAAATGATAATTTCATTTATTATTATTAATTATATAAATAGAAGATAAACCTAAACAGGGTTTCTCTCCCTCCATTGCATCTAAAAAAACAAATCCAAACAAACTCAAAAAATAAAATAAAAAAATTAAATTAAACAAAATAATTTATAGAATTTGGAAATAAAAAATGTGTATTTGTCTTGCATGATAGAATAGGAAGAGGGATGTGTATGAGATGTACGGCCATGATTCGTCTAATGGATCACATTATCAAATCGTATCTTGGGGATTTTTGACTCCCAAAAAAACAAACATTAATAGGGAGATGCGCTGTTACGGCTCAGTACGGACTGTACGTTTGTAATTGTTTGGGATAGAAAGGGACAAAAACATCTACGCGGACTCTTGTTTTTTTTTTTTTTTCTTTTTCTTTTTTCCTTTTCATTTTTTCACTTAACTTTATTCTTTAACACTCAATTTGTTATCGAATAAATATTTTTTAAAACTATTTTTTCTTTTTTTTATCTTTTCTTTTTAATAACCAAATAAAAAATAAAAAATATAAAATATTGAAAAATAAAAAAATATCTTTAGAATTTTTCTACATATAAGAAAATATTTTTTGCATTTTATTGTATTTGATGCATTCAGAAAATTTGATTAACAGAAAATATTTTTCCAATTAAAAAAAATTAAATAATTTTTTAGAAAAATGACTTTCTCTTTTTGAAAATGAAAAATAATTTTTCAAATTTTGACACACTCACTTAAATAAAGCTTTTTATACTAAAATTAATTAAATATATACTAATTAATATATTAACTACTTAAAATCACTTCCAATGACATCTACCGACACCGATTACAGAAATATTTTTTTAAAAATTATTATTTTATGTAATTTTTTTTATACATAGTTATAAATTAAAAATATCAAATTCTTAAATATTTTAAATATTTTAATAGTTTTAATATTTTTCAAATTACTTCAAATACTATAAAATATATATTTTTTAAATTTAATATGTATAACTAAATAATAAAAAATAAATTAATTTTAGAAAAAATAAAAATAAATTATTTTTACAAACAAATCGCAGGCTTACAGTGAAAATTTGTCAAAAAAGTTGACTAGATTCCAGTATAAAGATCAGCCTTGACAAGTTGTATAAAGATAATAAGGGGTGGGGAGTAGGTAGCTGTTTATAAATTTGTCATTTTCTTATTGTGTAATCTTATTTATAAATTTATATGCTTAAATATATATTCATATCATTTTAATATATTATTTTATATTATATAATTATTTAAATATATCATTTCATATCGTATAATTATTTAAATATATCGTTTCAAATTGTATAAAATTTATAAAATATTTTATATATTTTAAAACGTATCTAATCGTATCATAAATAAATAAAATATATTCATATCGTATCATAAAAATATTTACATTATCTCAGACCGTGAACTGTCATAGATACTTCAAACAAATCAAACAAACATATATTCTTCCTTTATAAAAGTTAACAAAAAAAAAAAAATCATTATCTTTATCGACACTTTTGCTTTTTATTCTAAATTTTACCCCACACGGAAGTTAAAAGATTTAAAAAAAAAAAAAAAACAAGCAGTCCAATAATTATGGAATATCAAATTAATGATTTAATTTAAACTCCAATAACTTGATCCACCTTTTCAGCAATTATCATTTTTTCGTTAAGATATTCAATAGACGGCAATATATAATGATATAATAAAGGAAGTCATCTATTTATATAAATAACTATTAATATTAGTTAATGATGACAAAAATATATCAATTAAATTACATTTTGATCAACAGTAATTATCCTATTTTAATTATTTTTAAATTGTATTGTAATTAATTAAATACAAAAAGTAAATAATAATCAAATCCTATCAAATTAGTGCATATATATATATATAAAGGTGTTTAGAGTATTTGTAATCCATCATCTTCTGGGATTGAATTTCCAATGTACGTAATACAGAAAAACACATATTTGAATTAACCAAATTTTAAATTTTTGGAAATCTCTTAATTTATAATTATTTTTATCATATACATGCATATATAGCCTTAGTGTAAATTAATTAATAATTTTTCTAAAAATGACTATATATGAAACTATATCGTAATTATTTAACCCCTCTCTCTTTATTACAGTTAGTCAAAATATTAACTTTTCTATAAATATTTATTTATGAATTTAATTAATAATTTTTATATATAATGTGATATAAAATGGTCAATAGTGAGTTAACCCCAAATTCATCGACAAAAGGATAAATTAATTCGACCAACTTTGACCATATACAAAAACAAATCAATCTAATTCTAACCTTATAATACTTGGCATATAATAAACATAAATGTTAATTCATGTTGAATAAAAATAATAATAAAAAAGTTTAAAATTTAGAATTCAAAGCTCGGAATTTAGAGTTTGAAGTGAAATATTGAAAATAATAATATTTGAAAAAATAAAATAAAATAAAAATGGTTAAATGGGATATATGAAACCAAAAGGAGTTAGGTGAGACATTTGCTTGATACCTAATAATATGTTGGAGTTAATTTGATGATCTATATAAGCTCTTGCCCAGCCTTTTCGCTTTCACCACATTTTTTAGAGCTCTTTATATATATATATATATTGTATTATTTATTATTTTCAACATTTTTTCAATCGTTGAAATAAGGTTGTGAAAACTAGTCTGATCAATGAACTGAGAAAGCTAATAGGTTATAGGTTTAATATCGAATCAGGATTGAAACGATCTACATAATATTTTCTTAAAATATAAGATATCTCATATATAATAAGAATAATAAAAATAAAAGTTAAGTTGTTAGATGTCAATTTTAGTGTATAGAACTAATGTAACTTGTCTCATATTCTTTTATTTTAAAAAGAAAAATCATATTTTTTATATTTGTATAACTATAGATTTAATTAATTATTAAATATAAAATAACCTATAACTTAAAAATACAATTAGTAAAAAAATTTCAAATTATAAAAAAAAAAATAATATAAAAAAAAGTAAAAAAAATATATAAAAAGATTCAACAATTCCAAATAGAGTCAATTAAAAATTAGAAATATTAGGTAATCTGTCTTTAGAAGTAAGAAAATAATATTTTTTTATAAAATTAATATTTTTTTAATGTGAATAATTTTTTATTTGATTAATTTTGACTGCACTGACGTCCTCTGTTTGGATGAGGAAAATGTGAGAGTAGAAATTAATAACATAAGGTCAATGTTTTTTTGTGCAGATAAAAATTAGAAATATTAGGTAATCTGTCTTTAGAAAAGTTAATTATAAATTAATAATAATAATAATTAAAACAATAAAGACATGGAAAATATTAAAAAAAAAAAAAGGTTAAAAAATTAGCCGCCGGAAAGCAAGCAGAGATTTACTCACTCTGCCGATGACTGTTTTTGGATTTTGGGTTGAATCGCTTTTCAATTTTCAAATATGACTTTTACTCGGTTTGAATCTCAAAATAATAAAATATTGTATAATTTTATCATGCAAGAAAATATGAATATTATATTATCTTTTCACACTAATATATTTTAGTCCCTACTTTTTACAACTTCATTCAGTTAAACCTCGGAATTAAAATTTATTCATTTGATTTTTTAAATTATTAATTTAAAACTAATTTAGCTTATTACTTCTAAATTTATTTAATTAACTATAATTTTTTTATTCTAAGTGTTTACAGAAGAAATTAATTAATTTTTTTTTATTCGATTCAATTAATTGTCATTAATTATACGTGGGTTCTAATTGATTAAAAATTGTGAGTTAATAGAGTCAAACGATATTTATTGTTGCTTCAAGATGTAAAAGGTGAAAAGGGCAAGGGCATCGATGCAAAAACTGTTTTTTATTTTATTTATTTTTGGAAACCTACAGTTTTTTTAATTTTGTTTTTAAAGAGCAAGGAGCAACAATTTTGTAAGTAGGCAATAATGCTAGTTCACTCGCGTTAACGCTACTCGCTATAATTTTCCACCAGCAAGTTGCGAATGGTAGGTAAGTTATTCCGAAAGCAATGTGTTTCTGGCTACGAGCGAGTATTCTATTTTTCATACTCGAGAGAAACTAGACGGAAAATCTATATAAAAAATTAAAAATAAGTTAAAAAAATACTAGATATTCGGTATTACTTTTAAAAATTTTAAAAGCAAATTTTTATTTTTTTAATTTAATTGATTATTTTTTTTAATTTTTTATAAACTGTTTTTTTAAATCTGGTTAAAATATTTATTTATTTAAAAATAATTTTTAAAACTAAAAAAATTAAAAATTAAAAATTTTTTAAAAAATGATTTTTCTAAACGTCTATGGTTTGCATGGGCTGATAATTGATAGCTTTGGTTGGTGTCTGCGTCAACAGAATTATTATTTTAATAAAAATGCTGAAAATAATATAGAAAAAAATTAAAAATACTGCAAATAAGCAAAAAAATCAGATTTGTGAAGAAGTCCTTTAAAAAGCCTAAAATTCACAGATATATCATGGTACAACTCTGTGATGCATCATAACACAAGTCCATTAAGCTAGATTGTGGGGCAACTTTTAGAAATTAGAGTTTTAGTGTGGCCTTTGTTTTTTTTTTTTTTTTTTTATCAGCGGTCTTTGGTTATTTATTTCGGAAGAGAGAGGAAGAAATAGATCCCGGGCTGTTATTTACACACTCTTGGCTCCTACTTCCAAATTCCAGCGGTTGGTTTTTCTTCATTGTTAACTCGATTTGCAGATTTGGTGTTGGTGGGTTGTCCTCATTTTGGCCCTCTGAACTCAAGTTCCTGCTCAAAATTAAGTCTTTTTTAACTGGGCATCTGTTGATTTCACTGAATATACCTCCAATTTTTATTTTTTGGATTTTCATGCTCTTTTTAATGGTGGTTGAGTTGTGAAGTTTTATCCTTGGTGAGAGAGTTTAGGGAGAAAGAAGAAGATGGGGGACAAAGGTGAAGTTTTGGATGCTGTGTTGAAGGAAACTGTGGATTTGGTAATAGATCTGAACACATACTTTGAAGACATTGATAGTCTGGTTTTCTATTTATGTTGCTATTTTTTGTTGTTGGGTCAAAGAAACTTTAAGGTGTTCTTTTTGAGTGCAGGAAAACATACCCATCGAAGAAGTGTTTGAAAATCTGAGATGTAGCAGAGAAGGTCTTACAACTGGGGCTGCTGAGGAGAGGTTGGCCATTTTTGGCCACAACAAACTTGAAGAGAAAAAGGTATTGCTTTTCATCTTTGCAGCCCATTTTGTGATGCTATTTAATAATTCAGGGGTCTTCAACTGTTTGCTAAATCCAAAAGTTTATCATCTGGACGTGTTTCAGGAGAGCAAATTCTTGACGTTCTTGGGGTTTATGTGGAATCCTCTGTCATGGGTGATGGAGGCTGCTGCTATTATGGCGATTGCTCTTGCAAATGGAGGAGTAAGTAGTAGTATTTTAGGAATCACAACTAATTAGCATATAAATTTGTATGTTCCAAAGACTTTTGTTGAGATAGTCTTACTGGTTTTTTATAGGGTAAGCCTCCAGATTGGCAAGACTTTGTGGGTATTATTACTCTGCTTTTGATCAACTCGACGATCAGTTTTATTGAGGAAAACAATGCGGGTAATGCAGCTGCAGCTCTCATGGCTCGCCTGGCTCCCAAAGCTAAGGTATTGGATTTGAGGAATCTTGCTTCCTTGTGTGTTTACTGAATTATCCTTGAATTTGTGCGCGAGTCCTTTTTGTTTTTTCATATAATCTGAAATTGAATGAGAATCCGACACCTAAAATTGCAAATATGCTGAGTGACTACTTGCAATATCACAGATTGATTTGATAATATTTTTGAATCCTGGTTTTGGCCTCATCTCTGACTATTCTTTTGAAGGTTCTTCGAGATGGGAGGTGGAGCGAGAATGATGCTGCTGTTTTAGTACCTGGTGACATTATTAGCATCAAACTTGGAGATATTATTCCAGCTGATGCTCGTTTACTTGAAGGAGACCCATTGAAAATTGACCAGGTGAGGTTGCTATTACATGTTTTTCGTATATTGAGTGATTGACCTGATCCCTTCTTGGTCTTTTTACTGAACTTGCACGATTTTGGTTGACAGTCTGCACTTACTGGCGAGTCCCTTCCTGTGACCAAAGGACCTGGTGATGGTGTATACTCTGGTTCTACTTGCAAGCAGGGAGAGATTGAAGCAGTGGTTATTGCAACAGGTGTCCATACCTTCTTTGGAAAAGCTGCTCACCTTGTGGACACCACAAACCAAGTTGGGCACTTCCAAAAGGTAAGCTGATATAAAAAGAATAGAATCTTTGCTATTAAGTTTGGGTGCTTCACTTTTGTGATTCTGGTGTCATTTTTTCCTTGTTACGCATCATGTAGGTCTTGACTGCAATAGGAAATTTTTGCATTTGCTCAATTGCTGTGGGTATGATAATTGAGATTATTGTCATGTACCCAATTCAAGACCGAGAGTATCGTCCTGGAATTGACAATCTCCTTGTGCTTCTCATTGGAGGAATACCAATTGCCATGCCAACTGTCCTGTCCGTGACAATGGCTATTGGTTCTCATAGACTATCTCAGCAGGTTCGCTAGGTTGTTTGAAACATTTAAGTGATATGGGACAACCAATTTTGGGTATAATAGAATGAAAATGTGATAAAGTTTGTTCAATGTAATACAGGGTGCCATCACAAAGAGAATGACTGCAATCGAAGAGATGGCAGGCATGGATGTGCTTTGCAGTGATAAGACTGGAACTTTGACATTGAACAAACTGACTGTTGACAAAAATCTCATTGAGGTTGGTTTAGAATGCTGTTGCTTAATCATCTATTATAGGTTGTTAATTCTATTGTCAATGTCTCTGAATTTCACTTTCCAGGTTTTTGTCAAAGGAGTGGATGCAGATACTGTTGTTCTGATGGCAGCTCGAGCCTCTAGAATGGAGAATCAAGATGCGATAGATTCTGCTATTGTTGGAATGCTGGCTGATCCAAAAGAGGTAGTTAACAGATACATATACAATGTTCTTTGTTCTGTTTGATTCTGTGTTCACAATGTGATTACTCCTTATTTATTTAATTTGGCTGTATAATATGTGAATATTCCTTATCCATTTCAGCTGGTGGTATAATATTGTTTTTCTTATTCCTTTTAATTTTTAATTTCTCTTCTCTCATTGGATTTCCTGGTTGCAAAAGGCTCGTGCTGGAATTCAAGAAGTTCATTTCCTTCCCTTCAATCCTACTGATAAGCGGACAGCCTTGACTTATATTGATAATGATGGTAAAATGCATAGAGTTAGTAAAGGGGCACCAGAACAGGTAACTTGTTTTTATTTGTAGCTTGCTTTTGGAAGTGTGGATTATATTCTAACTTCTGCTGCTAAATGATCTTTAGATTCTAAATCTTGCACACAATAAGTCAGAAATTGAGCGAAGAGTTCATGCTGTGATTGACAAGTTTGCTGAGAGGGGTTTGCGATCTCTTGCTGTTGCGATTCAGGTAACTACTGTTTCTCTCTTTTCTCATCTTATGTTATTTGAGGTTTATCACGGGCTTTTGTTGTTTCCTTATTTTGTTTTTTTTCTGTTGCTAGCTTTATTGGGTACTTATCTCACATTGTGCAGGATGTTCCAGAAGGTAGGAAAGAGAGTCCTGGAGGACCGTGGCAGTTCATTGGCCTAATGCCTCTCTTTGATCCACCTAGACATGATAGTGCTGAGACTATCAGGAGGGCTTTGAATCTTGGTGTAAATGTCAAAATGATTACAGGTATGTCCTCTTTTTCTGGTTTGAAGCCACAGTATTGGACATGGAAACTCATAATAAAATGCCTTTCATATGGTGTATGTCTTTGTACTTCAAAAATACCAGGGCACTGATATTGCTTCTACACCACGCTAAATTGCACTGTTGAGTTACATGTGCTACATATTGTACCTTATTTATGTGCTTACTCATTACAGAGAAACCTTCTAGCTATGGAACCTCTTATCTGAATTGTGTACTGTTGTAATTTTAATAATTTGTGAAAGTGCTGGCCTGTGAGCTCATTTGCTTATATGATATACCTGATCTAAATTCTTCCTAGTTGAGGTAAAATTATATCTATGCCTTTATAGTAATGCTACTTGCAATGTTGATAGTTAGACAAATTCTTTATTATTATTATTTTTTGAAAGTCAAGATCTAGCTAGTCTCATTTGAGAGGATTGTTAGCATTATCTGTCATTTTGCTGTTTTTTGTTGCTGAGCTTTGTGTCTTCTATTAGGGGATCAATTGGCCATAGGGAAAGAAACTGGACGTCGTTTGGGGATGGGAACCAACATGTATCCTTCATCTGCATTGCTAGGGCACGACAAGGATGAGTCTATTGCTGCTTTACCGATTGATGAACTGATAGAAAAAGCTGATGGCTTTGCTGGTGTCTTCCCTGGTACTTTCTTTCTTGTTGATTGTTTCAGGGTGTCCCTGAGAAATGTCTAATCCAATTAGATGTACACAGTTTTCTTTCATAATAATACTCTGCTTAATATGTGTCGTTTCAGAACACAAATATGAGATAGTAAAACGTTTACAAGCTAGGAAACACATCTGTGGGATGACAGGTGATGGAGTCAATGATGCTCCTGCTCTTAAGAAGGCTGACATTGGAATTGCTGTTGCTGATGCAACTGATGCGGCTCGTAGTGCATCTGATATAGTCCTAACTGAACCTGGCCTTAGTGTAATTATTAGTGCTGTCTTGACAAGTCGAGCAATTTTCCAGAGGATGAAAAATTATACGGTAAGACTTGTTATCTGTCTGTGGTGTAATGGTTTCCATTATTAGGTTTCTTAACTGAAAATATGAACACTTGATGCTGTAATTTTACATGTAATAAAATTCAATGAGCTGATACTAGCTGTTGGACTTCATTAGCGTTGGACTGATCCATTTTCTTATTTTCTTTGGCCAGATCTATGCAGTTTCCATTACAATTCGTATTGTGGTAAGCTGAAGTGCTCTCTCACTCTCTTTACATGCACACACACAGACAAACAAGGAAACTTATTATATTTTCTTACCTGTCTGCCTTGCTTATTTGGTGACAGCTTGGTTTCATGCTGCTGGCCCTCATATGGCAGTTCGACTTTCCACCTTTTATGGTGCTTATTATTGCTATTCTTAATGATGGTTTGTCTCTCTCTCGTTATCTCTTTTCACTTTTGCTGCTCTAGTGGGATTATATTTTTGGGTTCATTTGGGATAAGTTTTGTGGCTTGTCCAATTTTATATTTTGGAAATTGCTTGAGACATTGTCATCACATAAATATGATATTTTTCTGAGGTGATGAGATTTTCTTAGTTTCCTTATTTTTTATCAACATTTCTCTATCTTCTCTTCACATTAAGATTATAATTTTTGTCTGAGGTGCTGAGATTTGTGAAATTTCCTTATTTTTTTAGTTGATATAAAAGATATTTCTTCTCTCCTATTTTCTTGGGAGCTTAGTGACACTATGTAATTTCAGGTACCATTATGACGATATCTAAGGATAGGGTGAAACCGTCTCCTCTTCCAGACAGCTGGAAGCTGGCAGAGATTTTTACAACTGGCATTGTTCTTGGTAGTTACCTGGCAATGATGACAGTCATATTCTTTTGGGCTGCATATAAAACAAACTTTTTCCCAGTAAGATTGTATTCCCTTGTTCTCAGTATGTATGAAGTTTGTTCATTTGATCATAATTGATGTATTAGCTGGTAAACTACAGTAATATCTTACTGGAGACTTCCAACCATCTGAAATATATAGTTGTACTGTATTTTCAAGTGATAATAATTGGTGGGAGTGTACAAGTCATGCAGCTAGAGATGATTTTTATGGGAATGTACCAGTCATACTGCTAGAATTGAGTTAGACAAGCTGTGGAATGTGCATATTTGTCTCTCTGTTGCCGCTATGGAATACTGTATTCTGCTGTATTTCACAGCTATCAGTGGTGAACTTGAAATGGAGTACATAATGATTGATATTGATGGTATTTTATCCAGTAGAACAAACTTTTTATGGGCTATTGCTGATTGATTTTCATGTCTCTTAATATTCCAGAGGGTATTTGGAGTATCAACACTGGAGAAAACAGCTCATGATGACTTTAGAAAGCTTGCATCAGCAATTTACTTGCAAGTAAGCATAATCAGTCAAGCTCTAATATTTGTGACGCGATCTCGGAGTTGGTCTTTTGTTGAACGCCCTGGACTTTTACTTATGATAGCCTTCGTGATTGCTCAGCTGGTAAGCCAGTGTCATGTACTTGCTAGTTATTCAGTAGTATAGGGGGAATATTAATCTTTACCTTCCCTGTTTGTGCAGGTTGCTACTCTGATTGCAGTCTATGCAAATTGGAGCTTTGCTGCAATTGAAGGAATTGGTTGGGGTTGGGCTGGAGTGATTTGGCTTTACAACATCATCTTTTACATTCCTCTAGACTTCATCAAGTTCTTTATACGCTATGCTTTGAGTGGAAGAGCTTGGGATCTTGTTATTGAGCAAAGGGTATTTGTTATTAGTCTCTGGAAGTGTTCCTATCTATGCATGTATTTGTTCCAATGACGAATTTCTTTTTTGTGCAGATTGCTTTCACGAGGCAAAAGGATTTCGGAAGGGAACAACGTGAGCTTCAATGGGCACATGCACAAAGAACTTTGCATGGTTTGCAACCACCAGACGCTAAGATGTTCACGGAGCGAACCCATTTCACGGAACTCAACCAGATGGCAGAAGAAGCTAAAAGGAGAGCTGAGATTGCAAGGTATGCAGTAATATTAGCTAGCCTGTCATTTTGCTGTGTTTTATACATTGTGTTCACTTGTGTTATAAAGTCCAGTTCAAAGAAAACAGAAAACCATAAGTTGTGAAACTATGTAAATATTATAAAGGTACAACATTGAAAATAATGAACACAAGATTGCGAGGCGACACTATGCAAATGTTTGTTTTTTTTAACATACGGTATAATATCGGATTTACAATATATGATTGCAGATTAAGGGAACTTCATACACTCAAGGGTCATGTAGAATCAGTGGTGAGATTGAAGGGCCTAGACATAGACACAATTCAACAATCATACACAGTCTGAAGATTGTGGGGGTATACAAGAACAATAAATTACCCAAATTTACCGCTCAGAGTAGAAATCTGACTGCCACAACAAATGATGTTTATTGCTGAAAATGTTTCCTGGTAGCAGACCTTAAAGGTCGCTGCTCTCTTCGATTTGTTTTCTAGTCTCTGATGCTGTTGGGAGGTGAAAGCTCATCTTTTTGGCCAATTTCTGTCTATATTAGCAAGGTTGCTGTTTTTCTTCTTCGTTGTATTACATATGAACTTAATGATATAGTTTAGGGGACAAGAACTTTTTAAACTTCTGATAATTTCAGTGATAAAATTACTGCTTTCAGTTCCTATCAATTTCTTTACTGGCCCGTTTCGGGTTGCTTTTGGGAAAAGTCTTTTTTGGAAAAAAAGTTTATTTTTAATTTTTCTGAGTTTTGAAAATTGATTGTGGATATAAGTAGGTAAATAAATATTTTTTTAGATGTAAGTTTGAAAAAAACTGAAAAAAATTAAAAAAATCAGTCAAATAAAAAAATTTAAAAATTTGCTTTCAAGACACTCGTCAGCAATTCCAAACACTTTATTCATAATACCGAGTGAGTATACCAATTCCATTTGCCATTTCCAAACACCCTATTCATAATACCGAGTGATTATACCAATTCCATTTGCCATGTTGAAGACGAGGAATGGATGTTGAAAATGCATGCATAGTAGAAAGCGAAAAGGGGTTAAATCAGTTCCAACTAGGATTGGTAATTACACACTTAACCAGTTTTATAAAATAAAAATTTGCTCATGAATATAATTATCATGGCAGATACTTAAAACGTCAAAGTTACAACTAAATAGATGGTAGTTGCTAGTAATACAGCTAGTGGTTGACTAACTACTTGAATGATAATTGTCCTGAGCATCTATCAGAAAATTCAAAGTTTGTTGCAGTTATGAAATGTGAAGTTGAAAATGGTACTTGATTAGTCTACAAGAAAATGAAAAAGTACAACCTTTATGAATCCACGGTCATAGCATGGAGTAGGTTCATATGTGAATTTGAACTAGGACTCAAGTTCGATTTGTTGCAGTTGTAAACTAAAAAAGTTAACAGCTAGGACTGAGTTCGATTTCTTGCAATTGTAAACCAAAAAAATTAACTGCGTATTATACTACACTAGTTATTCTCATCAAGCAAAATATACAAAACTCTGATTTCCGATGAATATACCCCTTATTTAATCAGAGAGCACAATGAAATGAAATCCTAATCTAATGTCTGGTAACATATATCAGAAGTCTAACTGCTGGGGCTATTCCTTTGCAAAGAACTAGTGTGAAGTGCTAAACGTAACAACATTAAGCAGAAATTTTTTGAGATTGCTTTGTCTGTCTTGTGAATTCGATTGTATTAATGGAACCATCCTTGTTTCCTTTGTACTTAAACCAATTTGCACATATCAAGAAGTAGCCAAAGTTTAAGACCCCAATAGCAGCAATCATGTAATAGTAATAGTCAAGTCTTCCCTTGTTAAGATCTTCTGATAACCAGTTTCCAGTTGCAGATCCCTCTGTTGTCTTATGAACTATAGTTATTAATAAACTGCTTAAATAACTTGCGCCTGCCATACCACAGAAAAACAGTGAACCTGCTATGCTTCTCATGTTCTCAGGAAATTGTTTGTAGTAGAACTCCACTAGGCCGATTGATCCGAACGCTTCTGATAATCCTGCTACTGTTAGCTGAAGAATCAGCCATGAACTAGACATGGATGAAATATTACCCCTTCTTGGTGCAACTCCTAGAGTTGGTTTGCTGAGAGCTATAGTCCTTCGCCGCTCTTCGACTAGAGCAGAGACTACCATACTTGCTGCTGATAAAGCTATACCAATCCCAATTCTTTGAAGAATTGTGATGCCACCTTCTTTCCCTGTGAGCCTCTGCAGAAACGGGACGATTATTCGGTCATAGATAGGTATGAAGATAGATAAACTTAGCATCATGAAAACGGTGTAGGATGCAGCTGGGATCTCGAAATTGCTGCTTCCAAGGCGTCTATCACTTTGAACTGCTTGAAAGACTGCATATGTGTTCTGTTGGGCTATGGCAATATAGAATATAACAGCTGATATCCATATTGGCATTATTCTAACAAGGCATTTGACTTCTTCCACTTGCTGCATACTGCAAAGTTTCCAAGGATCAGCAGGTGATCCTTCAGGATTTACTTCGTCTTGCACAGTCTTAATTGCTGCTTTGTTGAGGAATCTGTAATAATACATTATATTAATCACAATCTGTCACTAACATTTATTCACTTAAACTAATCTGAAAATGGGTTACCTGAATTGATCTGTGTAAGGAAGCTTGGCATTGATAGAGTTAGGGGGAATGTAATTGAAAAGGGAGAGCCAAGGTTGCTCCACTGGCTTCAACCGCCTTTTCTTGATTGTAACAACTATAACCTGAGCTACACTGGTCATTGGGCTGCCAGTGGCTTTCACTTTGATATATATTTTTGAGCCCCAGAAGAAGAGTACACAAGCTATCAGCATCAAAATAGCTGGAATTGCTAAGCCTATTGCCCAACTCACATTGGCTTGAACATAAACAATCAGTGTTAAAGATATCATCTGGGCAAATGTGAAGGTGAAGAAGTACCAATTGAAGAAGCTATTTATACCCTTCTTTCCAGATTCTGTTTGTGGGTTAAATTGGTCTGCACCAAATGCTAAATTACAAGGGCGAACTCCACCAGCTCCTACTATCATTAGCCCGAAACCTGCCAATAGAAACGCAAATTGACCTGCCGTTGGCCCTTTGCATGTTGGACTCTCATTTTCACAATGGGGAGGATGCAGCTTAGAGACTACTGCTGTCATGTCAATCACAAGCAATCCCTTCATGAAAAATTACAGAAACAAACCACATATATTAAGTAGATGGGGCAGAATTTCCAGTAATAATGTCAAATTAAGGACGACAATTTTAGTACCAGAAAGGACATGACGGTAGCGAATCCCAAGGTGTCATAGCGACCAAAGTAAGTATCACAAAGATAGGCTCCAATCAAAGTACCAAAATTGGCAGTGCCATTGAAGATGTTGATGATAGTTGCAGCTGTTATGCTCTTCATGTTGAAAACAGTGGTTAGATATATCAACAGATTGGACAAGGTTCCAGTGGCTCCAAGCTTCTCAAAAGTTTCATTTCCTGAGAAAAGAAGACTCAATTAATTGCATTGAATTGAAATTAACCAACCATACCATATAATCAAACGAAATGCAAAGCAGGCTCTTAAATTTTCACTTGCCTATGATAAAGGGCATGGCTTTCCATCCTCTATAGTTAATCTTGGATTCAGCAGCAGAATTTTTCTCATCGTTCTCCAGGTTTTTTCTTTCAGTTTCTATACCATTAACATTCATGGATTGTTTCTCTTGCTTCCCCATGTCGCCCATGGTTTCTTGCTGTTCTTTTGTTATTTTTATTTTACAGGACTGCATTTAGTGGGTTCCGGATAGAGAAAACATTACTTTTTATAGTGGATCACAGGCAGTGACTGTGAACCCAAGAATTCACAGTGCTACAAACAATTGAATAATTGTAATTCTTCGAAGTGCTAAATGAAATATCTGAATTTATTTTGTTATTTTTATTTTATTTGTATTTTTGTAGATATAAGTCGTCACTCATGACTTAAGTTCCACTGCCAGACAAAACTATTTTCCGACAGCGGGTTGAAACTTCTCTACTTGAGATTTTGGACATTATATTATTATTATAAAAAACTAACGCGGAAATGAGGGTAGTCAAGTTCACAAGTTAGTTTCCTTCGCCAATTAGTGGACTTGCCAGAATTGAAAGAAATCTCGAGTAAAAAAAAGAAAAATTTATAATTAGGAATGAAAATGAATCAAACTGTTCAGTTAAAAAAAAAAGCTCCTATGAGATTGTTTCTTAATTTTAATGAGCCAAGTTTGAGCTTAAATTTGAGTTCAAAAATATTATCGAGATTAAGTTTAATATTATTTGGTTCATTAGTTCGCAAATATGTTCGTTTAGAAGTTAGCAAATATGTTCGTTTAGTAGTTCGCGAATGTGTTTGTTTAAAACTCATTTATATTATATTTTATTATCGAGTTCAAGCTCGAACTTGAGTTTTTATTATTATTAGTTAACGAGCCGAACTCAAGCTAAGTTCATTAAACATAACAAACGAGTTATTTACAAGCTAAGTTTAAGCTGTTTGCGAGCTTACTAATTTTGAAATGAGCCGAACTTGATCTTAAATATTAAACCTCAAATTGGGTTCAAAACTGTGACATATTTAAATGAACTAAATCCGAGCTCCTCATTATTCAGCTCGATTCGGTTTGATTACAGTCTTATTTATAACCCACAATTCATTGAATTTTCTAATGAATTAAAAATAAAATATTTTGTTATTAGATGACACGTTTTTACAATTATTTTTTAAATTTAAATCATGTTGATGAAACAAATTTATGATTAATTCATCTTAATTTATGATACATAAACGCATTTTTATGATAAAATTTTAAAAAGAAAGAGGTGGATATTTTTTGCTTTAAAGAGTTACATTTATGCCTTGTTTGGAAACTTTTTATTGGGGAGAAAGGAAAATAAATTTTATTATCTTTCTCTATTTTCTTTTCTTGTATTTGGATTGAGGTAAAATAAGAAAAGAAAAGAATTTTTTATTTAGATAGAAGTAAAATAACAAGGGAAATGAACGAAAATAAAGTTATTTATTTGCCATTTTATCCATCACTTGCTATAATAATAAATATCTTACTACAATAAAATAATCAACAAAAGAATAGTAATGCAGGGATCCACTAAGGTGAATTTTACCGATAGTACTCCGATTATATAAATTGTAACAATTCAGTTTTTAAAGATTATTTTAGTTATAAAATAAAAATTGAGATAATTTTATGTTAAAAATATTTTTTGAAATACTGAATTGTTATATAGTGGAAGAAATCCAGAAAAAAATAATAAAGAATGAATGGTTGAGATTCTCACAAAAAAAAAATAGAATGATGGTTGAGATATGAAATTTGTTTGGAAAAAGCGGAAGACTCAGAAGGATAAAAATGTAAATTTATATTAAACAGTGAAATTTTCCTCCCATTCCCTTCTACTTTCTCTCCAATTTGGGGAGAAAATGCTGAGAGGAAAATAAGCTGTATTTTCTTTTCCTTCTTTATTTTCTATCCATATCCAAACAAGATAAAGCCAAAATTCCTCCATATTTTCCCTCTTTATTTTCCCCTCATCCAAACTGGGAGTTAAGGAAGCTTTTTCTCTTTCATTTAATTCCTTTTGCCTTTTTAAAATGCGTAATCTGAAGCTTAAAAGCATGCGAATATTTTGGATCATGTTCTGATTCAGAGCCACATAATCAAAGGGCTGGACCTGACATTTCTGTTGTCGTTTTTGCTTCCAAAACGTTATAGCTTGTTTTTTTTTTGAAATAATGTTATAGCTTTTAGGATGCTTAAATATTTTTGTTAAAAATGTTAATTAATTTTAATTCTTAAACATAACTTTAATCCAATAAGAATTTTATTAGGATATATAATTGTGAAACTAACATATATTTTCCTCTTTATATATTATATAAAGGAAATTTTACCGAAATATCGAAAATTGGATACCGATTTATATTTCCACGAGCGCTCAAAATTTTTTTTTTTCAATTTTACTGAAAATAACTTTCTAAAATTACAATAGAACCTAAATCTCAAAATCACCAAAAAAAATATACCCAGACAGTATATCTTTTACATACATTCAGTATATCTTAAATATATTTTGGTTCAATTTTCACCAATAAAAAAAAAACCAAAACAAGAAGAAAAAAATAAAATTCAATCAAAATTCAAAACATCACAAATTCTCAAATAAACAGTTTGATATATCTTGGAGGTACCTTGGGGATGCCTTGGGTATATCTTTGGAAATTTTTGAATATACCTTAGGGATATTTTGAGAATTTCTAGAAAAAAATTATTTTGGTATATCTTGGAGATATTTTGGTATACCTTGGAGATATTTTGGAAATATATCGGGTATACCTCAAGGATACTTTGAGTATATCTTGAAAATTTCTTGAGAATTCTCTAGAAGAAATTTCCTGTGAATAACTTGGGTATACTTTTGGAAATTCTATAAGAATATTTCTGGTATACTTTGGGATATCTTAGTGATTTTTACCAAAAAAAATAAAAGAACAAAAAAAAAACAACAAACATAACAACGAAAAGACAAAAAAAAAAAAAGAAAGAAAAATCCAATTATTTGATTTCTCAAACACTCTAAAGTCTAATATCTCTTTACTTCGTTTTGCTAATAACAACGAATATAATCTATAACTAATTTTTTCCCTTATCTTTTCCACAATGGCAGCTACTGATACAAACTTGCATCTTAGAGTACAATCTCTCTCTCTCCATTTGTAACGTAGGATTGATGTTGACGAGGAGGTGAGAGTGCTTGGACAATCGACAGAACTATGATTGTCTATGGTAGCAACTAAGGAATATCAGAGAAGGAAGAAGAGAAAAAAAAGAAGATAAAATTGAAGAAAAAGGTAGGAAAGAAAAAAATTTCGGTGAAATTGAAAAGACACGAAACTTTGGAGATATTTTGTGTATAACTTGAAGATACTTCAATATACCTTTGAAAATTTCATAAGAATATTTCTAGTATATTTGGGGATACTTTAGGTATACCTTGTGATTTCATAAATAGAAGAAGAGGAACAAATGGTCTATGCATTATTCTCTAAATATCCCAAATATAATATGCCTTTCCAATTATTTTTCTTTCAATTCCTATCTTCCCAATAGATCCTTCCTTCCTTTCTTCCTTCCTTTACGTCTCTAACAATCTGACACATCTCTTTAGCTTAATTCTAAAGCTCTTTTTGATTAATTTTCTCTTTTCAATCATGCTCCAAAGCTTAATTTCTCAATTCCCAATTAATTCCAACCCCCACTCTACTTATTCTACCTCCTCCATGAAGATGAAACACGTCGACAGAGACATCTCCAGTAGAGACTCATCAGGAGGCACTGACAATCTTTCGGCCAAGCGAACCAATTTTTCCACCGAAGTCATAGTCTCCAGTGACAACAAGAACAATATTGAGCAAGATTCAAATACGCATTTTGTTCTTTGGTAATAGGGCTTTGATTGGATATTTTATAGTTGCAAATTAAAAGAAAATGAGAAACCCTAGTTTTCGGTACAAAAGAAGTTGATTTTGCTAAAATTGAAAACAAAAAACCGCTAACAAATTTGAAAATAAAATTTAAAAGCTGGTGTATAGTGAAATTTCCTCAGACTGAAATGCTTCGTTCGTTAACATTCCCAAACCCATTACGGTTAGGCCCATCATGCTCCATTCGTTCGTTAACATTCCCAAACCCATTACGGTTAGGCCCATCATTTGCGTTAAATTATAGTTCACTTTCTTTTTTAATATATTCCTAATTAATATCAAAATACATTAATAAAATATATAAATAAAAATTAATGTTCTAACTGTATAACTTACTCAGTGAAAGAAAAAAAAAGATTATTTTTGGAACAGGAAAAGAATAAATAATATTATCAAGATAAGCTAATTTGCCAGAAGAGTAAACAATGAGTTTTATTTCATTTTTATAATGTGCTTGTGTGTGGAATTACTCCTAAATGCTACAGAGAAGGAATGTCCTATCCTGCTAATGTGTTATACATAATTTTATTATATGATATCAAACTGTAGTAATTTCAGATTGGTTCGTCTCTGCAGTGAGTTCAATAGTACCAACTTGATCATCCTTGACTCCTTTGTACTTAAACCACTTTGCACATAGTAAGAAGTAGCAAAAATTCAACACCCCAAGAGCAGTAATCATGTAATAATAATAATCAAGCCTTCCCTTGTTGAGATCTTCTGCTAGCCAATCTCCAGTTGCAGCCCCCTTTGTTGTTCTATGAACTACAGTTATCAACAAACTACTTAAATAACTTGATCCTGCATTCCCACAGTAAAATAATGCCCCCGCTATGCTTTTCATATTCTCAGGAAATTGCTTGTAGTAGAACTCAGATAGCCCAATTGCACCAAATGCTTCTGCTAATCCTGCTACTGCCAGCTGAGGGATCAACCACAAACCTGACATTGATGAAATAGCGCCTCTTCTGGGTACATTTCCAAGTGTTGGCTTGGTGAAAGCCGTAGTCCTTCTCCGCTCTTCAACTAAGCCTGAAATTAACATTGAGAGAGTGGAGAAAACTATGCCGATTCCGATTCTTTGAAGAAGTGTGATTCCGCCTTCTCTTCTCGTGATCCTTCGCATGAATGGCACGAAGACTCGGTCATAAAAGGGTATGAAGATGGTGAAACTTAGCATCAGGAAAACGGTATAGGATGCAGCTGGAATCTTGAAATTGCTGCTTCCAAGGCGTCTGTCGCTTTGAAGAGCTTGGAAAACTGCGTATGTGTTCTGTTGGACTATAGCAATGTAGAAAATAACAGCTGATATCCATATTGGCAGTACTCTCATAACGCATTTCACTTCTTCCACTTGCTGCATGCTGCAGAGTTTCCATGGATCAGCTGCTGATCCGTCTGGCTTTATTTCGTCTTCTGCAGTCTCAATTGCTGCTTTGTTAAGGAATCTGTATGAACCCATCAATTATTAATTATCACTCCAAAATAACAATTTAAAATCAAAATCTGAAATTGGGTTAGTTACCTGAATTGATCTGTGTAGGGAAGCCTGACATTGATAGACTTTGGAGGGATGTAATTGAAAAGCGAGAGCCATGGTTGCTCCACCAGTTTCAACCGCCTTTTCTTGATTGCAACAACTATAACCTGAGCTACACTTGTCATTGGACTGCCAGTGGCTTTCACTTTGACATATATTTTTGAACCCAAGAAGAAGAGTACACAAGCTATTAGCATCAGAATAGCTGGAATTGCTAAGCCTATTGCCCAACTCACATTTGCTTGAACATAAACAATTAGTGTTAAAGATACCATCTGGGCGAATGTGAAGGTGAAGAAGTACCAATTGAAGAAGCTAGTTATGCCTTTCTTTCCAGATTCTGTTTGTGGGTTAAATTGGTCTACCCCAAATGCTAAATTACAAGGGCGAACTCCTCCAGCTCCTATTATCATCAGAACAAGCCCTGTCAATAGAAATGCCAATTGACCTGGTGTTGCCCCTTTGCATGTACCACTATCCTTGGCACATGGAGGAGGATGAAGAGCAGAGACTGCAGCCGTTAATTGTATCACAAGCAATCCCTTCATCAAAGATCACAAATTCAGATGCTATATATATATATATATGACTTGTATGCCCATGTATGATCAGAATATGATAAGATAGAACTGAAAGTTTATAGATTCAGCAGAAATTAATACCAGAAAGGACATAAAGGTCGCAAATCCCAAGGTTTTGTAGCGACCGAAGTAAGTGTCACAGAGATACGCACCAATCGAAGTACCAAAATTGGCGGTGCCATTGAAGGTATTGATAATAGTTGCAGCTGTTATGCTCTTCATGTTGAAGACATTGGTCAGGTATATCAACAGATTGGCTAAGGTTCCAATGGCTCCAAGCTTCTCAAAAGTTTCATTTCCTGCAAAATTTCCACTTGAAGTTAGCCAATCATACACAAATTTATAAAGGGTATGAAAGAAAGAAATATATTGAAAGCTTTTGAAGCCAAATAACCAATTTTCATTATACCTATGACAAAGGGCATGACCTTCCATCCTCTGTAGTTAATCTTGGGTTCTTCAGCCGCAGAAGTTTTCTGTTCCTCTTTCTTAGCTTCTTTCCCATTAACTTCCATGGATTCTTGCTTTTTCCCCTCCATACTATCATTCTTTTCCATGGTTTCTCTTTCTCAATCTCTACTTTTTTGTTCTTTCTTTGTCTTGGTTTACAGTAGTTACTCAGTGGGGAGAGACTCTTTTTAATCATACATTTTTGTCTTCTTGAGGTTATGAATTAATAATAATTGAAGAAAGAACTCCATTATGTTCAAACCAAGGGTCCACCTCTATACAGTGATGTCCATTTCTGGTCAACAACCAATCTTCTCGAAGAAAAATAAAAAATTAAAAAAAAAAACAAAATTTCCATAATTTTCTTTCTTTTTCTTTTTTCATTTCCTTTTGATACAGTAAAATTCCAAAATTATCAACCCAAGAAAAAGTATATACATTAGATTTTCTTCGTTTACAGATTTCATTCCATTTGAAGAGGAAAGCAATGCAACCTTTCTTTTCTAACATTTTCTTGGAAATTTGCTTTATAATTGATTCACATTATTAAATTTAATTTATTAAATAAAGCACATCAAATTTTGTAAATTAAAATTTTGACGATGTAGACATTATAATATATATTATATTAGAAATTAATATTGGAAATTAAAATTATATTATAAATCATAATATTTAAAATAAAAATTTAGACAAAAAAAATGTTGGTAATATTTCTCCTCCTTTCAATAATGTGGTTGTAAGATATATTTTTCAAAAGAGTGTCCACCTTGAGTATCAATAATTAATCTCTTGCACGTTTGGGAAGATAATTTTATTTATTCTACCACTTTTGAACCTTTTTTTATTTTCCTATATGAACATATTTCCATTAACAAATTTGATGTACATATGCTTTGCATCATAAATTTTTTTAATAAATTCACTTATTTATCACATTTGAACACATTTTTATAATTAAATAAACGTTGTTTATATTATTTTAGATTTATAATATATAGTTTTTAATGAATATTATATAAATATCAATTTGCTATAAAAATAATCTCATATCAAAGTTATATATGTTATGTCAAAGACATAAATATAAATATAAATGAAAATAGAGATGGAAAAGAGGAGTGCTTCCGCCATATAATTTTAATATAAAAAAGACAAATGTCTCTTTTTCTTATAAAGCATTAATTTTTATTATAAAAACTAATAATATTGTATAAATGAAAAGATACACATTTTTTTATATTAAAAGTATATGATGAAAATTGTATAAAAAAAGTGTTGCTAGTATTTTTTAGATAAATAAAAATTTTGAGTAACAAAATAATAAATAATTTTTTTATTATATTGAGGGCAAATTATATAAAAAATTTTCAACTTTATTTTTTAACTTTTAAATATATATATTTTCAATTTCATATCAAATATAGTTTTAAGAAAAATTTAATTTGGTTTGACAATAGAGTGATATTCCGAATCTAATTTTTTTTTTTAAATTTGATACTGCTAACATACTTTAATATGTATATGTGATATATATATTTTTTAAATAATGACATTAGTTTTTTTTTAAATAATGTGATATTTATAAAAATACCTAAATCTATACAGAATTAGCTCAAATGCATAGATATGTTTACAACTAGACATCAAATATATCTGCCTGATGTAGACATAATTAGATCTATGCAGATGCACTTCTAAAATGAGGGCCATTTACATAATTATTAAATCAGTTTACAAATATTTCTAAAAAAAAAATCTAAAATGTCATATATACATATTAATTCATGTTAGCAGTATTAAATAAAGAAAAAATAGGTTGGGAGCATTGCTAACAGTGACAAAGCTAGAAATTTTACTCAAAGAGATCCAATTAAAAAATTATAAATATAACATAATATACATATATTCTAAAATAAAATTATAAATTAGCAACAATTATCGATAAATTTAATATATTAGCTTCGTTACATTTCAATATTAAAAATCAAAACTTAACGCTATTACATTAGAGCATTTCTCTTCTATTCTTTATATTTTAAAATTGTTGCATAATAGGTTCATTGCTAATATTGAGAAATACATCTTTTTTTTTATGTAAGTTACCAATCATTCAATAGCCTATCTCCCATTCAATTGTGTAGTTCACTCTTGATGATATTCATTATCGAAAAAGCTCTTTCAACAGTAGCAGTAGTAACTGGCAAGATCAATGACAATTTAACCAAAGAAAAAATAATTTGTTTTCTTGTGGCAACCATCTTTTAAGCAAGATATATTATTCCTACTATTTCAGAAAAGTTTGCATCTACACGCATATCAAAAATAAATGTTTCTAGTTGACTTTCAAGTTCATATATAGCACTTATGGGAAATTCAGATGGATAAAATTCTATTAGGTGAAGTAGCTTGTTTTTATCAAATGTAGAAAATGAATCTATAGGATCAAAACATGTCATACATAAAAGCAATTATGTGTTCACTTAATCAAAACGATGATTTAGCTCTTGAGCTTGCATGTCAATCACAACATAAAATAACTCAACTTGATTATAGTGAAAATTAGTCATTTTTTCAGTTCCACGTCGTGATCTACCTTGAGCAACATACACATCTTCCATATTTAGCATAACTATCTCATATTTGCAACAAAATTTGGAAACTTCAACTAACAAAGTCTCTTAACTATCATCCCTTATAGCTTGCATACGAACTTTTGATACTTTAACAAGATTCATTGCATTAACAATATCTTGATCCTTCTTTTGTAGAGCTTGTGACAGTTCATGTGTAATTCACAAAATTTTTTTCATAAGATGTAACACAAAGACAAACTCAAAGTTATTCACAATATCTGCAAATTAATAGCTTCAGCCCTATGTGCATTATTATTACTATTCTCCCCAACATAGTCAAAAACATCATTAATAGAAGAAAATAAATGTATCAAGTTAATAAGCGTACCATAATGAGAACTCAAATGAGTATTGCCCAGTCGCTTCAATGTCATTTCTTGATTTAATATTTTATTAGTCTTGAGATCATCATTTGCAATCCCTTCAATAATCTTTTCCATTTGCTTCTCTCGAAGTATGTCTCTACGCTTATAAGAACTTCCAATAACATTGTACAAATGTGTAACAATGTTGAAAAAAGAACCAATATTTGTATGCTTTTTAGCAATAGCAATAGCAACAGCAACAAATGTGAGTTGAAGTTGGTGAACAAAACAATGGATATAGTAATCATTTCACCATACCCCATTGAAAAAAGATAGCAATATAAACAAAAAATGCATCTTTCGTAATATTATACTGTAACTAACTCTTGAATTCATCAAACCAAGATACAATAAATTTACATTTTTGATTTCCATCTATCCTTTGAGGAAAATTATGCTCACGTGATTGACATTGACCTTTTAATAAGAAAGCTTTACGAACCTATTCAATTAAGTTAGGTGGATAGCTCATTATGTGAGGTCATAGTCCTGCATCATTTAGAAATTTTTTTAAATCTATCTCAATATTGTCTCATTTTGATAATTCTTGAACAATAATAGGTGCATTGACTGATAATAATGATGACTCTACAATAGATGATATTCTTTTACAATATAGTTCCATTATTTAAGAAAAATAAAATGAATTATAAAAATTGTGATCAAAAGTAGCTTAAAAGGATAATTACACATAAACTACAATCAAATTATTAATAAATAATGATTATAACTATTTACATAATAAATAATCGAATAGTAATATAAATAAGAAATAAATTGAAATGTATAATCTTTTACTTTTTAATCACAAGATGTTTCTTTCATAAAGTTATCAATAAATAAATTGAATCTGTACATTATTTATACCTAGTGACAGTTCAATTCATGTTTCACTATTCATAACTCAATTTTAGTATGAATATTGTTAGAATTAATTATAAAAATTAAAGTATAAAATTTTAAATATTGTTTCACAAAAAAAAAAAAAAAACGATTTCAAGTGTTATATTATTTCTAAAAAAGAGACTCTGAACTTAAGGTATAAGAAAGAATTCTCCAGATATATGTTAGCTTCCAAAATCCCATCTTTTTTGTTTATTCTTAATTCCTTCCTCGTATTAGCATAACATAGTCAGCCTCATTCCCTAAGTCCCTTTTTCTTCAATCATGAAAACAAACCTCAAAAATTTTAAAACAAACTTATAAGATCACTATCAATTCTTCAGAACCAATTAACAAGTGCTCTATTATTATGGGAAATTGTAGAATATATATACTCCATTAAAGCTCAATAGGAGCATAAACCAATAATTTCCAGCACAAAACCGAAAACCCAAAAAACGAAATTGCAATAGGGGAACCACGAAATATGAACCAACAAAAAAAACATTCAACAACTAACTTATGAAGGGATGCTAAATGGTGGGAAAAAAGGAGAAAACACAAGATCAAGTTCCCTGTTCAGTCTTCACAATACATAGTTTAAAGCAAATACTACAAAAAAAATCGCAAAATGTAAATATAAAATTTACATTAAAATTCTTAATTGTTGATTTCTTTCATGAAATTTGATAAAAAAAATAGTAAAAATAAAAAGAGGATTGAAGATATGGAAAAAATAAGCTAAAAAGTAAAGGATGATTGTTTAAAAGTAAAAGACAGGTTATGGTTTTTTAAAGAAACACCAAATTTACCATTATACCCTTTAAATTTTTTAAAATTTCTACTAAGTTATATTTAAAAGTTAAAAATAAAAAATATAATTATTTTAATATAAAAATAGAAGTTTAAAGTTTTTTTTTATGCAAAATGCTCTTATATTTATAAGAATATAAAAAGAAGAGACTCTTGAAAACTTACCGATTTTAAAATTGTTTATAAAAGGCTAAATAACAAATTAACTTTTGAATTATATCTAAAAGAGCAAATTACATTTCAAATTTTGATTTAATGTAATAAATTCTTTATCATTCAATTCAGTACAAATAAACCCTTAAATCTCTCAAATTTCTATCTTCCTTGACTTATGAGTTAACTCACCAACTAATGACAAATTGACATATGGTAATTTTTAATGAAAATTTAATATTTTTTTCATAATAATAAAAATAAATTATATTAAATATTATTTTTATAATATTAATTTAATATTATTACTTTATAAATTATCTTTAATAATATTATTAAATATTATCTTTAATAATACTAATTACTTTATAAATTAATTTTTAATTATATTATTTTATATTAAATATTATTTTTGAAAATGATATTTTAATATTGTTAAATTAATTAATTTTTTATTATTAAAAATAATATTTGTTGAATCTCGATGGGTATTTCTGTTATTTTGATGATCACAAATAATTATGCAATAAGATTTAATTATTTCAAGTGTTTAAGTTTTAAATATGTTAATTATATTTTTTAAAGAGTTTTGGAAATCAATATTAGATAAAAAATGGATTAAAAGGAAAAACTTCACCATTAGGCTTCATGACCATGAAAGACAACATTTATGATCATGAAGATTTTGTTATGACCGTGAAAGACAACATTTATGACCCTGAAGATTTTGTCCAAATGGTCTAGTAGCCTTCACAACCAGTCTTTACGGCCGTGAAAAACATTATTCATGACCATGAAAGAACCTTTCATGACCGCGAATATCGAGCAGAAAACTTATTTTTAAGTGACAAAATCATTTATGACCGTGAATCTAGACACATGCATCATTAATGAGATAGTTCAACGACTATAAATGCATTAAATGCACCTCTAATGACTATAATACTTTAAGAGAATATAAATACTTCACATTTATGACTTTGTGGGATAAAAGAACAATTGATTAAATGCTAATTACTATAAAATCATCTTTGTGCATTAATTTTTCAATTATCTCTCTTTTTTTCACTTACTTCTACATTGTATTTTTTAAAAGCTTGAGTTTTCTTGAGTTTTTTGGGTTGTTGAGTGATTTTTTTCTTGCAATCGTAGCTCAATAGTGATATTGAACGTATTTAGTTGGGAATTGAAATACTTGTAAGAGTTTGATTATGAGTCTTGGATTAAAATACTTGTGTAGCCTTTTTAGACTTGTAAGAGTTTAATCTACATTTTGAAGTAAATTGATAATGGATTAAAACTCTCAATTGAGGTTGAGGAGAGGAGTAGGCTAAGATAACTGAAACTTTATAAATCAATTGTATTCTCTTGCTTCTTATTGCTCAATTTTATTTTTCAATTCCATTCAAAAATTCCAATTCACCCCTCTTTTGGTATTTGTGGTATTTTAATATTTCATATATTTTTTTTATTATTATGAAAATGTTAAATTTTAATTAAAAAGTGTCACATGTCAGTTTGTCATTAATTTTTGAGTTAACTCAGCGAATTAAGTCATGAGATACAAAAATTTAAGAGATTTACGTGCTTATTTATATTGTATTAAAAGATAAATGATTTAATTGCACAGAGTCAAAATTTAGGTATAATTCGATATTTTAAATATAGTTCAAGGGCTAATATGCCAATAATAAAATAGCTCTTATATTTTTTTAATGGAATGATATAATCTTATTAAATAAATAAGAGATATGTGAAAGACATACAACACTCTTTTCTTTTTTTTTAAATACTCTCCAATACTAATCTTTTAATTACTTGATAAGAAAGAAAAACTAAAAAGAAAAATAATTTTTAAGAATATTTCAATCAGTAAATGAATGTTAGACAGTATATAGAAAAAAGAAGATTATACTTAATATTCCTAAATAAATAAATGGTTAAGTGGATTGTTTAGTCTAAGAAATAAAAGTGGAATTCCATCTACTTAAATGTGATGTAACAAGAGAACCGTATGAATTTATTTTTGATTTTTTGTTGATAATTAAGTCGTCATTCATGACTTAAGGTTCACTGCCAGTCAAAGATATTCTTCTTTTGCATACGATGTTAGGACAAAATCATTTTCTTCTCTGCAAGAAAAATGTGAAAAAGGACAAAATGAAATTAATAAGGAGCAAACCAGAGGGAACTCGTATAATTGTCAAACACGTTTTCTCTTTTTTCGATACGTAGTCAACCATTTTGTCCTTTTATGATATTATGTACTTTAACATTTAACATTGCTATTCTATAAGAATTTGTGTGAATCATCAGATTAAGTGGATATTCTCCACGTACATTTGTAGAATTCTTCTATAATTAATTATCAGATTAATTCTATGTTTATTGCGTTTGAAAAAACACATTTTGGAAAAAAAAATTTTTTTAAATTTGTTTTTATTAGAGAAAATTGAATAATATTTTTTTCTCTAAAAAATAAGTTTATGAAAAATGTACAGTTTATAATATAAATAATACTTTCATGTCTATATATATATATATTTTAATCACGATATATAACATAAATATATAATGTCTTCTAGTAGAATTTTGAATCAAAACATGTTACTAGAAATACGATGATAGATGATATTCTAGCTTCTAGAAAGGACTTTACTTTCATTTCTTTCTCTTTTATTCTTGGATCTTGTAATAATGTGGCTCATGCCAGGAGTGAAGAGCGGATTCTCATGGAAGAAGTCCCTCTTTATGCTGAACCTCTTTTGTCAAAGGATGTTTCCCCTCTTTTAGATTCATGAGGACCATTTTTCCCTAAAAGAAAAAAGAAATAAGGTGAAAGATGCACTTAAATAGGATTTGGGGGATTAGGATTGAGTCACTAAATTAAAAAGTGATGCTATATTATATTTATAGAGGAAATGTGGTTACTAGTTATCTTTCCCTTTTCAAGATAATAAAAAACCCTAACATGAAGCTAATCTAATTAGAATCATTGGGTGCGTCCTAATTTTTAATCTCAATTTTTTTTTTTCAATTGTTATCTTTGCCTTTAGAAACTCACTTTAGATTTTAGTTGGAATTAGATATGGTTTTCTCACTGCATTTTCATGTCCCACTTCTATTTTTAACCCTATAATAATCTCTAGTTGCATTCATTATTTTATAATATATAGTAGAAAACCATTACATAATGATGGTCCTCCCAAGAGATAAAATATTAGATATACTGTTTTTCTTTGTTGGTTTTATTTAATGACCTCTTTTTTTTTTAACCCATAAGTGGGTGGAATTGGAAAATTAATAGAATTTATAATAGTTCACAAAATCATTATTTTTTAAAAAAATTTTACCTAAATTTTTATATTTTTTTCATTTTTATCTATAATCTTATATTTTTTTATTTACGCAGAAAATTATTGTCTTTTCATTTATAACCAAAACTCGACATTCACCCTCCTCTGACAGTTGTCCGTCAGTTTTCAGAGTCCACAAATCTAAAGAAGAAGCCTTGATTCCTTCAATTAGTGTGAGAATTACTGGATTATTTGATCACTTTATTGAAGAAGGAATATCTTCGATTCTTTCGAAGGAATACAAACCAATCGAAGCACACTAATTGCTTCTTGCATACCTTTAATCTGATTGCATACAACAATGGTGCAAGGAAAGGGAAAACAAAACTTGTTAAATATATCTCCAAGTATAATTTTGGTTAATAGATAGAAAGTGAAATCGATTTTCTCTCTTAATCTTTACTTGTTTTCGGATATTAAGTAGAAAACACCCCTTTCGGATCAGCGTCACCGGTCACCAGTCACCATATTTACCAGTTACCACTGCTATTTACCTTCAACACTGGCCACCAGGAATTCCTCCATTTTCCTTTTGATATCACCTTGATTTTGAAAGCTATTTTGAAGAGCGAAATGGGTCTCCAACAAGAAAGCAACAGGGAGAGTAGAGATAGAAGAAAAAGCAGGGAATTTGTAGGCGAAAGAGACAGCTTTAATGAATGATATCTGAATTTTCCAAATCTCAACTACCAGGTAAGTTGTCAATTCTCCTAGTACATAACAGTAAATTACAAATTCTTCTTAATATTAGATTTTACCCACAAACCAGAGAGTGAGAATCCATACGTTCAGCGAGTTACCAAACTGGTAACTGTGACCTCATCTGT